>JAMXBB010000002.1:94320570-94355037 GCA_024138015.1 Lumnitzera littorea | reverse complement strand
TATATATATATATATATATATATATATATGTTACTTATTACTGATCTACTCTAGGTTAGTTTCTAATTCAATTTTTGAATATGTTTTTTATTTAGGTTCTAATTCAATTTTTGATTGTAGGTTTTATACATAAACTCTAGGAATTCCTCCCGAACCAATATATAAAATTCATCTAATTATACTTAGGTATTCTAAATCTCTGTTTTAGCTCTTAACCAATATTTTAGTCGATATGATATGCCCTATTCCTAATTTAACTATTGAATTAGTTTCTAATGTGATAATAACCTATATTTTTCACATAATTACCTAAATTTATATTTCATATTAGATTTATTGTATATGATTATTATTATTATCATAATATCAATTCTTACCTATTATTTTCTATCCATTAATTTCCAATGTATACATATTATGTATTATTACATAAATTTACACCTGAATCACTTATCTAAAATTTCTAACCATACAAATATCTTTCATCGCCAAATAATATATCAAAATGTTTAATTATTCCCTAAATCATAATTTATACCTATTAAATTCCCAAATCACCAAATTAGGTTAATTATTCACTTTTACCCATTATTCCTTTATTATTATTACCTAATATGCAAAATACATACAATTAACACCCCAAACTCCACAAATATCATACTACATCAAAAATTTACATCCTAAAACACGTAATTATACACTAAATTAGCATTTTCATCAATTGGCCATTAATTTACTAAAATAAGCATAAAATCACTATTTTATGTATCATTTTAAGGCCTAAAAATTATCTAAAATTTTTGAAAAATCTCTTCATAACACTATTTTAAATACTACAAATAGTCTACAAAAAAAAAAAATTAGACTCAAAACTACACTATTAAGACTATTTAATTCTAAATCGAAAATAAGCTCAGGTTTTGGCATTTTTTAAGTACTATACATATAGGGACCTAATTTTATCAATCTAACATTTTTCCATAAATCTACATACATAAAAACTTTAGAATACAAAATTTTATAATTTTCCAAATATATCTGATATTTTTAATAATTTAAACAAAATCAAGGTAGAGATTGGACTCATCTGTCCAATCAACTTCCAACCACCAATAGTGGCTCTAAGGGTATCGACACAACTAGGCAATGAATTTGCTATCAAGTGGTGGTGGCCATCTCTTACTAGGTGGTTATTGAATGTTTTTTCCTTCCTATTACCTTATTTGTACACTAATTTGCTAATTTTTTCTAAAAACATTTTCTCCTCTCTTATTAACTTCTCTCTATTTTTCATGAGTTCCTAACATGTTAAAATGAATTTTAGATGGTCTTCCTCCAATTTATAGATTTGTTTAGAAGAGTTAAGGGATTAATTTATGCCATTTGTCCATTATCTTTTGGTCTTTTTGCTTTCTATTTAGCTAATTTTCATTGGTTAATTTTCCAACTTCCATTCCCAACCTTCCATGCCTCAATTCCAAATATTTCCTCATTTTTCTTGATTTTTTATAATTTTTTATGAATTTTCTTTAATTATTTAGAATTCTTTTAGTTTAGTTTAGATATTTTAAGTAATTTCACATATTTTTACCTATATGTAAATACATATATAACACAAGTAAATACTCATAAATATTATTTATATTATTTTACGATTTTTAGTATGTATATAATTTATCTCTATTGATTCATTAATTATCGAAACTCATTTTACCAATTTTCGATAAATAATGAGTAATATGTTTATAATTTAATGTTATAATATTTAAGTATTTTATTGCTTATTCCCCTAAATCCAAATTCACGAGATTGCTTTTATTAATATTTCTAACTTTGTCATAAAATTTAGACTCGAATAGATAACTTATCCAATTGCCCTAAATTTTACGTACGGACTCCTAAACACTTGACTGTAGGGCTTACATATCCAATGAGGAGGAAGTCATCCTCAACAAGGAAGGGAATTTTATGCCAGCAACTATGGTCTTACAAAGAGCAATGAGTTTTAGTTTGGCTCCTAATGATGAGCAGCGTAATAACTTGTTTTGCATTAATGCAACATCTAAGGTACTTTATGTACGCTCATAGTTCACAACGGTAGTTGCACTTACACCAATGCTGCCTTTACATTTATGGTCTAACAACTCAAGTTTCCAACCATACCCCACCCTAAGCTATACAAGTTGCATTAGCTTAGTAATAAAAGATCCTTACAAGATACCAAATAAGTCTTAATACTTATCTCTATTGGAAAACACCAAGATGAGGTAATGTGTGATGTCCAGCCAATGAGTACCTCCCATATTTCACTAAGGAGACCATGATTGACAAGTGGTCTATGACAAGTTCAAGAGTACATGTTCATCTAAGCACAAAGGAAGGAAGGAAGGTAAAATTGAGCCCAATGACCCTTAACTAAGTGAACGGCATGTAAGTTCAACTCAACTAAACTCTAAAGAAGGAAACCTTGGTAATGTCTAAGGCCAAACTATTAAGAGAGCTAAAGTCACTGGTGCCAACCTTTTTGTTGATTTATAGGTTGCTTGAGATAAAGGAACAAGGTACCGAGTTGCCAACTACAATAAAAAGCTTACTTAACAAGCTTGCTAACCTATTCCTTAACAATCTACCCAAGGGATTGCCACCAATCCAAAGAATTGAGCATACAATTAACTTACAACCAAGCGCTACCTTATCAAACAATCCTGCATATCAAATGAATCAAAAGCAAGCTACCAAGTTGTATAGGCATGTTAATAAGACAATTAAGAAGGGTTACTATTCACAAGCCGTTGAGTCCCTATGTTGTGCTGGCTTTGTTAGTACCAAAGAAAGATAGCACATGGAGAATACCTATAGATAGTCAAGTTATCAATTAGATCCTCGTCAAATACAGGTATCCCACCATGTTAGATGAGTTGCACAAGGCCAAAATCTTTTCTAAGATTGACCTAAAGTCCAGATACCATTAGATCAGAATAAGAGTAGGAGATGAGTAAAAGGTTGCCTTTAAGACAAGGCATAGGTTATATGAATGGCTTATGATGCCCTTTAGCTATCCAACATCCCAAATACGTTTATGTGGCTAATGAACCACGTACAACATGATTTGATCGAAAAATTTGTTGTGTTCATTTTAGCGACACACTTGTTTACAGGTCTAATCTAGAGAAGCATTATAAGCATCTTCGAGCCATGTTTTCTACCCTTTGAGTCAAGAAACTCTATAGGAACCTAAAGAAGTGTGACTTTTGCCGAATTGAGGAGTGGTTCTTAGGTTTCGTAGTAAGTGAAGGGGGGATATAAGTTAATAAGGGTACGATACGAGCAATTACAAAATGGCCATTGCCCACCTACTTTGCCAATGTTTGAAGCTTTCACAGATTAGCTTCACTCTACCAACGCTTCATCAAGAACTTCTATACCATAGTGGCTCCTTTAACCAATCTATTAAAGAAGAATGTCGAGTTCAAGTAAGGAGCAAAAGAGCAAAAGAGCAAAAGAGCAAAAGAGCTTTGATGAGTTGAAGGAAAAGTTAACTATTGCTATCGAGCCTTATTTCGGTTTCTTTAATTTAACCTATATCAAGCCTAGCCCACTTAATATAAATTACTCGTTATTAAATTAAGAAAATATTTTTCTAAAAAATTAGACTTGCCAACCAGTTCAACTAGTAAAAAGTGAAATTAGGGTTTTCGAGTGGGAAAATCTTAATTTAGCCACCGATCCACGTATTTTCTACAAAATGATTTTTACAATAAAATAAATAAGCAGAAAAATTGAGTTCATGGGCTAACCTATTAAAACTAAGTCACTACATAAAAATTAAAGAAAAATTGATGGGCTTTATTTTTATAATTTTCTAAAAAAATACTAAAAATATACCTAAATATGCAAAATATAACTAAAAATGAATTTTTTATTATTTTTTATTACAGATTTTCAAGAAAAAGGAAAAAAAATATTTTTTATGGCACGAAAGTGCCTTTGTACTCACTAAACGAGATCAAACCAATGTAATTCTTTTTTGTAAAATATTTAGTAGGTTTATTCTTTTTATTTTTGAAAATCGAGTTTAGTTTACATTTATTTATCCATTTATATACTTTAAAAAAACCTAAGAAAATTAATTTCACGAATTAAAAAAAAAAAACCTAACTAACTAAATCTTTTTTAAAATTTCAGTTAAGATTTTTTTTATTTAAAAAAAAAGAAACACTACGTATCAAAAGATATATTTTCTAAATCCTACATACAAGATCTACCAAGAAACGAACTAGATACGTATATTCATACGTATCTTTTTCAAATCTTAACCGTAAGATACGTTAAAATACAATCTAGATACGTATCTTTATACCTCTTTTAAATCTTAATCGTAAGATACAATGAAGATACATATATTTTCTAAATCTCAACTGCAAGATACGTATCTTATCTAAATCCTAACTGCAAGATACGTATCTTATCTACATTGAAGATACGTATATTTAAAAAAAAAAACACAATTTTACTAAAAATGCAATTTAAATAAATTTCATAGAAAATTAGAATTATGTAGAAAAAATATAGAAGATGAAAATAATAAAAACCCTGCACTTAAACAAAAAAAATAGGTTAGTAAAATAATTGAACTAACTAATAAAAAATAAACAAATAAATAAAATAAAATAATTTTATTTACGCGTTGTACTATCGTACGTTATGATCGTCTAGGTAACATGCTTGTGTTCATGTCAGGATTGTGTGTGCGAGTAAATAGCATCAAGTGTTGCATGTGTGCAATGAATAGTATGTATGCTGGCTTGTTAGACGTGTGTCATGTTGATCGGATAGTGTGTGGGACATGGCTAGGGGCTTTAATCAGGATGTCAAGTCGTAGAGATTAGTATGTTGCGAAATTGAAGTTTATCAGGCTAGTTGTCGAAGTGGAATTGTAGATGTGTTCTGTTCATTAGGGAGCATAAATTGGAATTACGTCTGGCTTTGTTGTCGACTTGTCGTTGGGCGGCAATCAAGCAATTGTAGGGTTGTTGTCAGTCGATGCTTAGATTTTGTTTGAGCAGTATGTGTCAAGGAGTTGTGCTTAAGGCATAGGATGTTAAGGAAATGCGACTGTGAAGATTGGGGGGCACATACTGGGCCGATGCTATTGGGATGTGATCGGTTTGCATGGCTTTACAATTGGACGTTAGGCGAAGGATTATGGAATTGAGAATTGACTTATAGTTTGAGGTTAGAATTTTCTTAGTATGGTATATTGCGGTTACTAGAGTTCACGGATTGGGATGGTGTCGGGCTTATGAACTTACGACTGGGTGATGTGTTTTCGTAGATTGGGATGGCATCAGGCTTGTAGACTTACGTTTGTGAAGTGGATTTTGGTTGGGGAATTGGCTCTAATGTGAACGTGGCAATAATTGAAGATTTGTCAGGTATTGGCTAAGGAATTGTGGCAGCAAGTTGTGAAGTATTAGATGTTGGTGAAGCCGTGGTGTAGGGTGATATTATGGAAGTGAGGCTATCTAAATATAGTTAATATGTGTAATTAAAAAAACAAAGAAATTGTCCTTAACATCACTTGCCACCATGCTATTTATAAACCCTCAATTGTATCTTTCGTATCAAAGATACAATTACAATCCTTCTAGAAACCATACTTAATTCAAGCTTTTTATTTTTCAAAGCTAGATCCAAACCAATCTATTATAGCCCGACAACTTATTTAATAAATCATAAGTTTATTTTGGCCCAATATAAATTAGATAAAAATTTACTCCAAATTGGACTATACCAAAATTATTTTAATAAAGCCCTCTTCTCAAATGACTTAATGATTTATTAAATTAATCACACACGGTTATCCAATTAGATCTTAAATGATCTAATGCGACTCAGCTCAACATAATACAACTCGATACAATTAAACTTGACATGACTCGACTCTCTCTTTTTTTTTTCTTTTTTCATTTTTATTTTGTTCTTTTAATTTTAATTTTTTATTATTTTCTTTTTTTGTTTATTTATTTTTTTTAACTTAGCCCAACTAAAATAAAAATGAAGAATGCAAAAATGAGGTATCTACAATTATCCCTCTTTATAGTAAAGTTCGATTAGAACTTTACTACAAAAACAAAAAAAATATCCATTTTTACTAGACCCTACTTTAAATTAACCAACTAAGCTATATTTTATGAAGGAATTTAAAGGGAGCCTAATTAACTTGCTTTGTTAGATAATCCAAAAGATGATAAATCTCTTCGAGATTTCAAAAAAAAAAAAAAAACCTTGCTCTGGTTTGATAATTCAAAAAGGATAGATCTCTTCGAGATTTCAAAAACCTTTCTTTAGTAAATAACCTAAAAAAGATAGATCTCTTCGAGATTTCAAAAAACATTCTTCAGGATTCGAAAAAACTTACTTTGGTGGATAATCTGAAAAAGATAGATATCTTCGAGATTTTAAAAAAATTCTTTTAGTGGATAATCAGAAGAGGATAGATCTCTTCGAGATTTCAAAAAATCGGTTTATAATCCAAAGAGGATAGATTTCTTCGAGATTTCGTTTTTAACTTGATAATAATCCGAAGAACATAGATCTCTTCGAGATTCATTTTGGTTTAATGAATAATCCAAAAAGGATATATCTCTTCAAGATTCGTTTTGGTTAATCCGAAGAGAATAGATCTCTTTGAGATTCATTTTGGTTCAGTGGATAATCCAAAGAGGATAAATCTCTTCAAGATTTGTTTTAATTGGGTGAATAATCCGAAAAGGATAGATCTCTTCGAGATTCGTTTTTGATGAATAATCTAAAGAGGATAGATCTCTTCAAGATTCCTTTTTTATGAAGAATCCGAAGAGGATAGATCTCTTCGAGATTGCTTTTTGATTTGGTGGAGAGCTCAAAGAGGATAAATCTCTTCAAGATTCATTTTACTTTAGTGAAGAATTTAAAAAGAATAGATCTCTTCGAGATTTGTTTTGATTTGGTAAACAATTCAAAGAGGATAGATCTCCTCGAGATTTGTTTTAATTTGGTAGATAATCTAAAGAGGATAAATCTCTTCGAAATTCATTTTGGTTAATCCGAAGAGGATAAATCTCTTCAGAATTCATGTTGGTTTTATAATCCAAAGAGGATAGATCTCTTTGAGAATCTTGTTTTGTTTTGGTGATCCAAAAAGAGTAGATCTCTTTGAGGTTTCAAAAAAAAAAAACTAGTTTTGCTTTAGTGATGTAAAGAAGATTGATCTCTTCGAGATTCTTGTTTTATTTTATAATCTGAAGAGGATAGATCTCTTCAAGATTCATTTTACTCAAAAGAATAGATCTTTCGAAGACAATATAAGATAACATTTTATTAAAGACAAAATGAGACAACATTCCCATGAATAGGCAATCTTTTAAATGACTAGACGGTGCTCCTTTGAGGAAGTGATTCAACTAAGATAAGATAGCTCTCCTTTGAGTTAGCAATCCTAGCAAAAGACTAAATGGCGCTCCATTAATCAAGCAATCCAGGAAGGAAGAAAACTTTCATAAGTTTTGACAAATTGATTTATGACTTGAGTTTGAGGGATTTTGATGATTCCTTGAAACTTTGAACTCTTTTTTTTTTTTTAAGAAATCTCTCTTGATAATTTTTTTTTTTTAAATTTTCATTTCTCTTTTGAAAATTTTTTTTCTTTTTCTTGTTTTTTTCAAGAAATTCAAAAAAATACACTTCAATAGAAAATTGTATTACTAACAAGTAGAAAAGTCTCAAAAACTCTAAAGATCATAAATAAGGTATTGGCTTACCCTTTGCCTGTTGATCACTCATTCTCTCAATCTTATTTCCTATAGCATAATTCATGACCTCTAAACTTTTTAAAAGTACTGATTTCCAACTTGGGATAAATGACCATTTATGTTTTTGAGAAAGCACTTAACTCTTCAATTTTCCACTAAGAGGATAGATATCATTACTTAAAATGTTTAGTCAAACTGGACTTCCTTGCAATCTCATAGGTCTGTTTTTACTCTAAGCGTCAATTCCAAAAATTGTAGCCTATCTTGTAAGTGGTACATTCTGGTCAATCAATAGGTCTTTTCTAGGTTTGCAATGTAAGGCTTTTGGTCAATGTTTTAAGCAAATGGATATCAATATAGTTGGCCAATTTTGAAAGAAATTATATACCATTCATCCCAGGTTTACAAGCTAAGAACCTAAGAGAGACTAAACATGGGCTTACCCTTTCATGAGCAAATTTTGTTGAAGATAATACCATTTCTTTAGTCAAAAGAGTTCCATTAAAGCTGGTAAATTGAGTGGGACCATAAAATAAGGGCTTTGCTTTCGAGCTTTGGATTCAGGCTTTATTGCTAATTTGGCTATTCTTTGAAGGTGATCACTTTGTTGTTTTTTTTTTTTTTTTACTTTCTTTTTCTTTTTTCTTTTTTCTTTTTTTTTTTTTTTAGTCAAGGTAGTCACCTTCCATTGTTGAGTTTTCACTTAATAGAATTTGAAGTACCAAAACATAGGTTCAAGGTTTATAAGCTTGGGAGAAGTGTATGTGGCTTTGAAGTGCTTGGGAAAGAATCTATACACTTAATGTGTTTGAATAAGTGTACGAGCTTGAGTAAGGTGTATATGGTCTAAAATTCTTCTTCATTTTAAAAAAAAACTAAATTATTTATGACAATATTTGCTCATGAATTGGCACAACTAAGGCAAGCACAATTTAGTTTCCTCCTTTTCTCCAAATTAATGACCCTAACCTCTTAATTGCCTTAATATGGGTGGTTCTTAGCAGGGCTAATTTTAAGAAAAATCCCCTAAAGGTTCAAATGGGTTTATAAGAGATAACTACATTTAGGGATGATGAAACGAATGCCTAATATCATTTTGACACGTGTACTAAGTTCAAGACAAACCTCCTTTAAGGAATGAGCCCAATACTCACCTTGATGGCACTCTTCTCATGTATATCTAAGGTTAATGTTTGAGACATGGGTTACCTCTTTTTATCCTAAACCTTTCAAGTAATGTGTCATCACTCCCTTAAGCGAAAAGTTTTAAGTTTCGGATTTACATTTTCTTTATCCATTTTCACTCATCCGAAATGTCCCTATTTGAGTTGAGCTAGCTTCATTGCATACACATGAAAATTGCTTTATTCAATAACTCGTATCTATTACAAGCTCCAAAATGAAAGATTATTCTGAAAAAAATGCAAGAACTAAAATTCTTTTCTACTTCTTGCCCCTATTTCTGTCACTTCTTCAAACTTAGCCCATTCAATTAAATTCATCTTTCGAAGATATACCCAACTGCTTTAAGTGGTGAGCCACTTGGTCAGATGATAGTAGTAAACCCTTAATGCCTAATACAGGAAGTTATTCGTTTGATACTTCTTCAAAACTTGGGGAAGGAATACCATCGCTAATCAACCCATCAATCTCTAAAAATTTTGGTTAGATAATCTTAACATCAATCAAATCTTACACCTTATGCTTCAATTTCCAACAGTCTTCTATGGCATGCCCCACTTGGCCCACATGATATCCACACCATTTGTTGGGGTCATGATCCCTTGGCTTATATTTCTTTATTAGGTTTTTGCATGTCAGTAGTCCTATATCTCTCAATTGCTTGAATACTTAGGCCATTAGAATCTTGAATCGTGTAAATCGCCTTTTTTTGTTATAGATGGGCTTATCTTGATTATTGGCTTTCCCAATCGGCACGCTTACTCCTGATTTCTCTTTCGTTGAATCATCTTTATGCTTAGGCTGTGACTTCCTATTCATATTAGGATGTAGGTTTTCGAGTTGCTTGAGCACATAACCTATTACCATTTCCATGCTAGTGAGCCTTTCTTCTAACATAACCAACTTTTCTTCTAAGGTAGCAACCCTTCTTCCAGACCCTAGCAGTAACATGCCCCTTAGGCTTGACCATTCAAATCTGTTTTTGGCATTTTTTCCAATCCTTGTATCATATTGATAGTAGGCCTATGAACCTACAACTCTTTAAATTTGTTTACCTCAAATGATATGTCAATTGGCATTTAGGCATAGGTATGAGCTACCGCCTCGACTTGTATCTCATGTTTGCTCAAAACCCCTTCTACTATGGCTATTCTCTTATCAAGAGCTTTAGACATCCTGATTTTTCTAGATCACTTAAAAAGTAATCTTTCAAAACCTACAAGAATCACTTCTTGTTAGCAATACTACATTCTTTTAAAAAAAATCAAGTTTTTAATTTTGAAAACATTTCCTTTAAAAAAAAACTTTATTGAAAGGAAAAATATCAATATTAATTTTGTGTTACAGAAACCTAATACTAACATCAACGATTCTAAAAAAATTGGAAATATTAGGACTGACAATTAGTGACATAGGATGATGATTATATTATAAGGGTAATATAAAAAAATAGAAATTATTTTATAATGAGAGACTCATTAAAAGATAACATAAGGGTAACGACTCATAGAAAAAGCTCTATCAAGAGCGTAACAACTTAATGGATGAATATGAAAAACGAAAACTAGACGTTTACAAGATTGATGACTTTGAGATAGGAAATAATTTCAATGGGAATCTGATAGCTAAATCTTTTTTTTCTTTCTTGATTTTTTATTTTTTTAGCTCTTAACAGTATGGTACATATGGGACATTGTAATAGAAATCGACTAAGTAAAAAAAATTATCATAAAACTGGTTTTTTATCATAAAATATCTTTTGAAATTTCCTCTTTTTTTAAAAAAATGATGGAAAGCCTTTTAAAAAATAATAGCTCCATAATAATCCTTATCATATTTAATTTCCATAATTACATGCCTTAAAAAATTTACAAGTTGATACAAAAGTTTTTTTTTTTTTCTTTTTTTAACATTGCCACATTATGGTATAGGAGGAATACTACTAATTTTGAGTATTTTATGTTAAATGTTATGTTACACGACCTATTATTGATGAAATAAAACCAAATCTACAAGACTCACATATATTACAAAAGATAGCATATACAAACAAATATGCAAAATAAATGGGATGTAATATGCTACACATGCGTGCAATGCAATAGGAGTTGGTCACTAATAAATTATAGGAATTATTATAAATCCGTGGTTAAGGAGCACCCTTATATATAAGTAGATCAAAAATTAGATTTTTAAAAAAATAAAACTCATGAATACTTATATATAAGGGTTACTAATTTTTTTAGTTTCCTTTTTCTTTTTTCAAAAAGAAAGTTGAACCGATCACAGATTAAATCGGCATTTTCCTATAAGTTAAAAATAATTACCCCTTTTTCGGAAAGAATGATGCAGGATCGAGAGGGAAGGGAGTCTATGGGTCTCAGGCTCTATAACTCTAAGGCTTGCTAGAGAGAAACCTAGTAGGTTACATAGAAGCTTAAGTGGGCTCACTTATTACTGTCAGGCGAGGGTAAAGACCACAGTAACCCGAGGGTTACACAATAACAGCTTGCCAACAAATTCAACTAATAAAAAGTGAAATTAAGGTTTTCGAGTAAGAAAACCCTAATTTAGTCACTGATCCGAATATTTTCTAAAAAATAAATAACTAGAAAAATTGAGTTCGGGGGCTAACCTATTAAGACTAAGGCACCATGTAAAAACTAAAGAAAAATCAATAGGCTTTATTTTTATAATTTTCTAAAATATACCTAAATATGTAAAAGATAACTAAAAATGAATTTTTTATTATTTTTTTATTACTAATTTTCAAGAAAAAGGAAAAAAATTATTTATTTTTTATGTGGTTACCTCGAAGATGCCTACGTAACCGCTAATTAAGATTAAACCAACATAATTCTATTTTATAAAATATTTAGTGGATTTATTCTTTTTATTTTTAAAAATCAAGTCAAATTTCCATTTATTTACCCATTTATTTATTTTAAAAAAAAAACCTAAGAAATTTAATTTCACGAATTAAGGAAAGCCCTAACTAACTAAATCTTTTTAAAAATCCTAGTTAAGATTTTTTTATTTTTAAAAAAGAAAAACACTGCATGTCAAAAGATATCTTTTTTAAATCCTACTTACAAAATCTACTAAGATATGATATAGATACGTATCTCCATACATATCTTTTTCAAATCTTAACCGTAAAATATGTTAAGATACAATCTAAATACGTATCTCTTTTAAATCTTAATCACAAGATACATAGAAAATACGATCTAAATACGTATCTTTTCTAAATCTTAACCACAAGATACATATCTCGTACGTATCTTGTTTAAATCTCAACCGTAAGATACGTTAGGATACATATCTTTTTAAAAAAATCTCAACCGCAAGATACGTATCTTTTTAAATCCTAACTGTAAGATACACTGAAGATACATTTATTTTATTTAAAAAAAAAACACGATTTTAATAAAAACACAATTTAACTAAATTTCATAGAAAACTGGAATTATCTAGAAAAAATATAGAAGATGAAAATAATAAAAAAAAAACCTACACTTAAACAAAAAATAGGTTAGTAAAATAATTGAACTAACTAATAAAAAATAAATAAAATAAAATAAAATAATTTTACCTACACGTCATGCAATCGTCCGTTGTGATCGTCTAAGTGTCATGCTCGTGTTCGTGTCAAGATTATGTGTGCAAGTGAATAGCATCAGGTGTTGCATGTGTATCGTGAACAATGTGTGTGCTGGCTTATTAGACATGTGTTATACTAATCGGATTGTATGTGGGACATGGCTGAGGGCTTCAATCAGGATGTCAAGTTGTAGAGATTGGTTTGTTGCAGAATTGAAGTTCGTCAAGCTAGTTGTCAAAGTGGAATTCTGGATGTGTTCTGTTCGTCAGGGAACGTAAATTGGAATTACATCTGGCTTTGTTGTCGACTTGTCGTTGGGTGGCGATCAGGCAATTGTAAGGCTGTTGTCAGTCATTGCTTGGATTTTGTTCGAACAATATGTGTCAGGTAGTTATGCTTGAGGCATGGGATGTCAGGGAGATGCGACTGTGAAGATTGGGGGGCACATACTGGACCGATGCTATTGGGATGTGTTCGGTTTGCGTGGCTTTGCAATTAGACGTTAGGCGAAGGATTATGGAATTGAGAATTGACTTGTAGTTTGAGGTTGGAATTTTCTGAGTGTAGTATATTGCAGTTGCTAAAGTTCACGGATTTGGATGGCGTCAGGCTTATGGACTTACGGCTGGGTGATGTGTTTTCGTGGATTAAGATGGCATCAGGCTTATAGACTTACGTTTGTGAAGTGAGATTTTGGTTAGGGAATTGGCTCTAGTGTGAACGTAGCAATAATTGAAGATTTGTCAAGCGTTGGCTAGGGAATTATGGCGGCGAATTATGGAGTGTTGGATTTTGGTGAAGGCATGGTATGGGGTGATATTGTGGAAGTGAGGCTACTTAAATATAGTTAATGTGTGTAATTAAAAAAAAAAAACTATCCCTAACATCACCTGCCACTGTGCTATTTATAGTTATCTGATTTGATCTTAAATGATCCAATGCAATTCGGCTCGACACGATTTGACTCGATACGATTTAACTTGACACAACTCAACTCTCTCTTTTTTTTTTATTTTTTCATTTTTATTTTTTTCTTTTAATTTTCATTTTTTATTTTTTATTATTTTCTTATTTTTTTTGTTTATTTATATTTTTAACTTGCCTCAACTAAAATAAAAATGAAAAATGGCAAAAATAAGGTATCTATAATCACCCTTGTCCTTGCTTTCCCTAGCTTTAACAAAGTTTTTGAACTAAAGTGTAATGCTTATAGCATAAGCATAGGTGCTAGGAGGGTCAACCTATTGCTTACTTTAGTGAGAAGCTCTGATGAGCCACACACAATTACTCAATGTACGATAAGGTGTTCTTCTCCTTAATCTAAGCTTTAACTGTCCGGCATTATTACCTAATGCCTATGGAATTTGTGATCTATACTAACCATGAATCATTACGATACTTGAAGAGCCAACCTAAGTTGTCCAAGCAACAAGCAAAGTGGATCAAGCTCATGGAGGGATTTTCATATGTAGTGAAGTATAAGAACAACAAGGCTAATGTGGTGGTTGATACCCTATCTAGACGACATACCCTCTTAATTGACCTATAAATAAGGTTGCTAAGATTCTCAATGATCATGAACTTATATGCTAAGGACCACACTTCGATCCGATCTATGCACAGTATGAAGAAGGACAAATTCTTTTGAAAGGGTAAGCTATATATCCTAACCTATTTTATGCAAGAGTTGTTGGCTCGAGAAGCTCATGGAAGCAAATTGTATGGCCATTTTGGTGAAAAGCTGACACTTATGCTATTAAAATCAAGGTTCTTCTAGTCAACAATGGAAAGAGATGTACGCTCAATCTTGGAAAGCTATGCTACTTGTAAAAGTGCAAAGAGTTGAGCTAAATAAGGGCCTTATTCATCCCTGCCTATCTCAACTTAATTGTGGTTCGAGATAAGCATGGATTTTGTGCTTAACCTACCAAGGACATCTCAAATGTAGGACTCCACCATGGTGGTTATCAACAAGTTTAGCAAGATGGTACACTTTGTTCCATGTAACCTTACTAATGATGCTTTAACTATCTCTTTTCTCATTTTGCAAGAAGTGGTCAAGTAGCATAGAGTGTTAAAGACCGCAATGTCCGACAAGGATCCCAAGTTCCTACACCATTTTTGGAAGACTTCATGGAGATGCATTAGAACTAAGCTCTTATTAGTACATCGTTCTACCTATAAATGGATAAACAAACTATGGTCATCAACCTAACTCTAAGGACCTTGCTCTGAATTGCAGTTGCAAGGAATCAAGTGGAATGAGACTTATGCTTGCCCATAGTTTGAGTTTGTGTACAATAGAACAACATACAATATTACAAGCAAGTCACCCTTTGAAGTTGTCTATGGGTTCAATCTTGACCTTCTACTTGACCAAGCACCCTTGCCGACCACTATAGACCAATCTAAGGCCATCAAAGCATTGCATCAGAATATAGTAGATCACCTAACCAACTACTACCAAGCTCGAAAGGAAAGGTTAAAGATGAAAGATCAAAGAGTTTGAACCTGGTGACCTAGTATGGATTCATCTGAGTAAAGATTGATTTTTGAATCCGAAGAGAAGCAAGTCATCTCTTACGGTAGACAACCGTTTAAGGTTGCCAAGAAGATCAACTAGAACACCTACAAGGTAGACTTACTAGATGGATATAGAGTCTCCGACTCCTTCAATGTTATCGATCTCAGCTCATACATCCTCTAAGATAAGCAGTTAGAAACCAAGCCAAATTTGACCCTAAATGTCAAGTAGCTCAGAGAGGATGATAGGAATCATGGACTAATCACACAGTCCCAAGCCCACGAACTTGCTACCATGGTTTGCCAAGTTCTCCAACACCAACTCACAGCGAAAGAAGCTGAGATCCTTTATGTCGACCCACTGGAGTACTCAAGGTCTTATAGACAAATGGAAATCTCTTGGGTAAAGGAACTCAATACAGCTATCGAGGTCACCCAAAACTAAAGCCATTGGTTATCGACCTATTTAGATCCTTGGTAGGAACATGGCTAACAACTTGGCTAATCTAGCACTGAGTTCTCCAATAAGATGCTAAGCTGACCAGTCCGCTTTGATAACGAACACTGAGGTCTTACCCTCCACTCAAGACTATTAGCTGCTAACCAATCACCTTCTCCCTATACAAAAGCTTGCCCCTCAACGTTTGAGACCACAAAATGAGTTTTCAATACATATCCTTCGACTTTTCTAACATTGAACTATTATGCAACATATTCCCTTTATTTCTTTCCCGAATTTACTCTTTTGATATTCTTTGTAATGCATTTTTAGAATAGTATCCATTTTAGTAAATTGATGTGACCTAGTAGTTTTCCTAAATGGGTGATATAAATACCCATTGTTGTAATAGTTGCACATCATCATAAGTAATAGAATTCTCCATTATCTTTAACCTTAAGCTTGTATTTCCCTATGAACCTCCAAGTTTACTCTTATTTAGCTTCTTCTTAAGCAAAAGTTAGCGGTAAGTGACCTTAGGAGTAGTTCATGAGTAATATCAAGTCAATGTTAAGTTCATGTAGAGCAATCGGTGCGTCATATCCGAATGTTGATACACGATACCCAATCCAACCCTTGACTATCTTTTTCCTTTCAAGCTATCTCGAGGCTCGAACCTGCCTCTATAATAAGCTTTCATACGTCCATCTACGTCCAAGATCCCTATTAAAGTGTTGTTAAGAGAAACAACAAGGAAAGCATAGAAAAGGAAAGGCAAAAAACCTATAGAATAATTGTTACTATTAGGGACCCCATTTAAACTACCTTGCTCATCATAACTTACATCCTACAAATCAATTGCTTAAGTTTTCTATTGATTCACAATCTATGTTTTGATACCATCTTAATCTATAATGCCCCTACATATTGCCAAATATCCCTATCCTCTAATGACATGTCAAGCATAAGTAATTAACTAATAACCCCAAAAATATTATATATAACTCCATTAACAAAAATATTTTAATCTCCCAGACATCAATAGTCTCATCAAATATCACTTCATCTAAACTCTCCTAAACTCTCATGATAAATAAAATAAAAATAAATAACATGAACAAATCTCCATGATCAACAAGGCTTCTCCTCAAAATATGAAAAGTCTAAATCTCCACATCATGATAATAAACATAATCTCCTATATACTTATCCTCATAGCAGTAATAAGGGTCTTCAATCTCATTATAACCTCATCTAACTCTTCTGTACTTGAAAAAGAAGAAGGGATGAACCTAAGCCCAGTACGCACAACCCACAAAACATAAGCACAAGCATGTAACGGGCAATATACTCATTCATATGCAATGATGCAACATAATAAAAACAACAATAGATTGTTATCCTTTTAATTATCCAACAAACAGCACAGTTAAGATTATTCATGATTAACTTTAACTTGGAGTATGTCATAACTCCTTATACAGCACTTAGGTCAAGAACAGGCACTATGGCCCCCGGCTAATGGCACTTGTAGTCTAGTACTATGGCTCCAAATACCCTTAACCTAACTAGTATCGACATATTGGTACCACGACCTCCAAACACTAATACCATCTACCTTAGATCATTTCCAAGGAAGACTCCACTAAGAATAGCGTATTACAAGGATCATTAAGGTGCCACTTCAAGGATACTAGTATTGCAACCCCCTAGGCTTAGCTAAGCATAATCAGCAAGTTGTTAACAATCCAAGTATTTATTAGTCCAGTTTTATTTACCAACCTACACAAGCATAATCAGCAAGTAAGGTTAGCACATACTTGGATCTTAAGTAGGGAGTATGAATATACTAAACCTGGAATTATAATTAAAAGGTTCAATACCTAAATTAAAGAATACAAAGTCACAACCTATCTTTTAATCCGTAAAATTGGCAACCTATGTTGTTTGTCTAAGTTTACAAGATCGTACTACTTCTAAGGTGGTTAACTTGATTGCTTAATAAGTTATACTTGGTCTATTAAGCAATTTTAGCAATGATATTAAGGGTTTAAGGTTTAAAGGAAGATGAAATAAATAATAGAAGTCAAGACGGACAAGAAAAAGTACATAGCCTACCTGAGAAGAGCACAAATGATAAGATCTATGCCAAGAATAGATAAGGGTGATCATGATGGGGTGGGTCTAAGCTTGTAGAAAGCTTGAAAACGAAGATGGAAAGTGCACAAATACTAGAAACAAACAAGTAAGAAAACCATGATCAAATCTAAGGATATGACGCATTAAGGAACTATTGAGGACTCGCAAAGCAAACTTGATATGATGTACGAGCTAACTCTACGAGGGTACTCACTACCTAACCTTGCTTAAGGGTGAGGATAAGACTAAATCAATTAAGCAAAGAAAATGCCCACAAAAAATGAACTATATTCTGTATTGATGATATCTGATTATCTTGTAGTTATATTTACAATGGGTATTTATACCCAAAACATTAGAGCAAGTACTACAAATAGAAAAGATTAAAATGGGTAATGTCTAAAATAAGTATTGTATGAGAAATGTTTGAAAGGCATAAATGAAAATCTAGCAAAATGGACGCTTTGTATGGAAGATTCCATCACAGGGGGTGCTCAGACATGTGGTAAATAATCAATGGTAGTATGCCTAGCAAAACAAACAAACTGTACAGGTAGCTTAGCTATTGTAGAGTAATGATGCCAAGCTAAGCTAATAGTTCAGCTATGCCAAGTTCAGCAGGTAATTCTTCTGAGGTGAATTCAGCTCGAATGTATTCAATAAAGCTTGGATTCAGGTTAGTTGGGCAGATGGTTAGATAGGCTAAGCCGTTGTCTAAGTGCACCTCTGGTCAGTAGTTGGAGACTATCGATAAACATAAGAGGGTTTGGTTCAAGAAGGGCATTAAGCCAGTAGATTGTAGCAACTCAAACTCTTTAGTTGTGGACTGTAAAGAAAGAACTCACCTTACTATGCTCTCTAGTCCTTAGGCTCAAGCTCGAGTCAGGGATTGGATGTGTCTGATTCTTATCAACAACCGTACACTAAGCCATGCTAGGAAGCATGACCTCTATCGATATGAGCACGGCGTAAAACTATCTATGCTCTTTAGCACACCCACTAGCACGGTTATGCTTTAACCATGCACCATTGTCACAAACTTCTCCTCTTCCTCTCGATCCAACCTTACAATCTTCACCCCTAATGCCCAAAGTACCTCAAAACACCTTCCTTCCAAATCTAAGAGTCCTAAAACTACAAAAAAGACTCAAGTGGGTTTTTCCCAAAACATCAATCACAATCAAAGATGGAAAAACATACCTTAAATATCAAGTCCTTACAACAACCACACTCTACCTTTGATTTGAGATCCAACTACATGACAATAGCACAACATATCCAAAAATCATTCTCTATACAAGATTTGCATTCTTTTCATATGGTAGTTACACTTACCAGTTTAGGGTATCCTTGATTCCAACTCCACAGCTTTTGCCTTTTCACAACGCACCTTGTTAGAATACCACCATTGAATCTAAGTTAGGGTAGAATTTTCATGATTGATTTAAGCTGGAACAAAACATTAGAGAGACTCTTACCTACGTCACGCATGCCTTAGGTTTTCTTAGAGAGAGGCTACACTAAACACTAGAGTCAAAATGAACCTTAGGTTAAAAACAAAGCTTTTATAGCTTAAGCAGGAATTTCCCTTTCTGCCTCTTCAAATAAAACTTATTTATTTTTCTTGCCACTTCTTTATTCCCACTACCTTTATTTATTTTTTTCTTTATTTTGTAATGAATTGTACAAAAACAAAGTATGTGAAGCAAGTGCGGGATGTATGGATGCTTTTAATAGTGAATTTTGTTAAGTAATTTAAATACTTTAGCATATATATTATTATAAGACATGAATATATTTGATATATAATAGTTATAACATGACACTACCTACTGCATATGCACGCACTTAAGCAATAAGTATTAGAATATACTTAAGTCAACCCCCTTCTTGATTGTTTTACTCGTATAAAATAACTAAGAAGGGCATATTTTGGAAAAGAAGATAAAATTTTCATAAACAATTAATTCAATCCCCTTCTTGGTTGTCTTATTGGGACCAAGACATATACACACACATGCATATAATCATATGCACAAAACTTAAAGACAATGTCCAATGCAAAATTCTAGACACCCATAAAATACTTTCCATTTTTATGAATAATTTTAATCTCTTTTGTTTTTCTTCATATTTTTTACTAGAGAACATGAAAATCACTTATAGAAATACAGTGTAATACAAATACATATAGTAATGATAAAATAAACAAAAAATAGTAACTTAAAAATCCAATAAAAAAATACGTATATCTCTACATAAAGATAAGTTAGATCAATCAAAAAAAAGTTTTTGCACAATCATGGAATGACATAGACTCTACATGAGAATAACCTCTTATTGGGATGGTAAAGTCAAAAAAAAAAAAGAGAGAGAGAAAGAAAGAAGAAGAAGAAGAAAGAAAAGAAAAAGATTGAAAAACCTAAATTAGGAAATTAGATTCCATCATGAATTTTATTTGCTGACCAACAAATGGCTTCCAACTGACAGGTTTGAATTAAGATGATCTTTCATTATAGTAATTGTACAACATAAATAATGGTGGCATCAGATGAGCTAAGGGCAAGTAGGTAAACTGAAGAATCTATCAATTTCTCAAATCGTTTCTCAATTTTCAATTTCTTAATTCTCTTAATAATTCAAGTGATAATCATGCTTTAGCAACTAACATATAAGTTATATTTGTAATCCATATTAGAGTTGAAATTGAAATTGTGATGCACATCAAAATTCAACATAAATTTTTTGAACCTACAACGACAATCAATCGACAACTAATACTAATTGATTATTCACCTATTAAAAGCTCTAACTAAATAATTCCCTTGTACCATAGTTTATCACATGTAAGGAATTTGTTACTTGCTTCACAATATACTTTTAACCAAGTTTTCCTTTAAAAGAATATTTAATACTTCCTCCTCTTCAACTTTCTTGTGTAACTCCTCAAGTTTCAAGACTTCATCTACTAATTCAATGTCCATTAAAACCGGAGCTTCAATTCCTTAACATTAGGCATGTATTATAAAATTTTGTATGATAAATGCATGCGACAATATTTTTATATTTTAAAAAATTAATAAGCATAATGGAAGGATTGGAGCTATAGGATATTGCTGAGCCTATTTACAAGAAGCTTGAGTGTTGTGGTTGTTATATTTAGAAAATTAGTGAAAATTTATAGGTTCTACATAAAGATGTATACCAACTAAGCTAACTCACAAACTACTCAAATTTGGCTTAACATTATAAATGAGTTCCATTCAATTATGGTGGATATAAACTCAAGTTTGGATTACTTAAGTCACTTATTAAACCAAACTTAAACATGAACCCATTTACCTTGATGAGATCATGTGTCTAATTAAGCTAAAACCAAGTTTAAGCATGCATTTAACTTTAATGAATTCATATAAAGTTCAAATCATGATATAAAGTTAACTATAAGCAATATAAAATTTTCTATATAGTAGAGCTTAAATAAGCTAGTCAATTTGAGTTTAAGCATATTAAATAGCACTTTGAGTATTGGGGAAAAAAACAAAAAAATGCACTTCCAATTAAATATGAACTTGAAAATTTAAGTTTAAATAAGTTTAAGTTAAGCACAATCTTTGAATTTTTCAATTAAGCTCAACTTGAATTCAAACTCAATACTATTTTAGTTGACTTAGTTCGTTTACACTCAATAATTTTTGCATGATATATCATATAAGTTTTACATGATACATATTCTAGAATAATTTTATTGGTAAAAGATTTGAAATTGGATAAATATTGTTAAAATTTGTCACTATATGTAGAAGGCCTAGACGTAATGGATTATAAGAAGTTAGCTTTTCGTGAATGATGATGACTCGAAAGAGTAAACTACAAGCAAAGAGACAATAACTTTTAGTTACTCATTTGAGAATGGCTTCCTATTGGAATTTTACAATTTTTCTTAGTTTATACAAATACAAGAGTATGATGGTTTTTCAGAGGCTTTAAGGTTAGTGATTTGTAGTTTGTTAAGGAAGCTAAAGAATATGATGCAGATAAGTTATTCATCTTAATCTAAACATAGCCACAATTCTCTAAAAAGAAAATCAACATTTAACATTCCTTCTTGATGCTCTTTTTAGTGACTTCAAGCATGCCTTGTAACATCACAAAGTTTCATATAACAATGTCTTAGTGAAATTTTCTACTACTGAATATTTGGGCTTACAATAATTTAAGTTGATTTCCTTATTCATTATAGCCTCTTGCAAAAAATGGTACTTGATTGCAATGTCTCTTTGTTCTACTTTGATATTCTAGATTATTCATCATTGCTATGGTTGATGTAGTTAGATGTTCCAGAGATGCGCACATGTCTTATAATGGTCTTTACAGCCATATTACTTGATTGCCAATATCTGCTACTGTATATATATGGCTTTAGTCAAAGCTTATGTAACCATCTCTTATGTCTTCGATGACTAGGAAAATACTCCTCATCCAAGATTAACTGCATGGCCTAATGTTGTCTTAATGTCCTTTACAGATTCAGACAAATTATTATCTATATATCCAATTAGTTTAGAGTTGCTTATAGAATGATGCCATATGCCATTATCTTTTCTACCTTACAAGTATCACAATATCTTCTTTGTTGCTCCAAAGAGCAGATTGGTTTCTACATAAACTTGCATAGCAAACTTCTTGGATACATAATATGATAGTTGTTGATATAGTTGGCTTATAATGAAACGTCTATATTTAGATGCTTCTGCTCCTTATAAATTGTCTTCTTTCTATATTTTCTCATTTGTTATTGAATTTATTGCCATAGTTTTGCAATTGCTCATATTAAATTTCTTCAGTAATTTCCTTATACTTCTTTAAAGAGATAAATGTTCCTTTATCTTCTTAGCTAACTTTTATTTCAAGGAAATAATGTATCATGCATAGGTCCATCATCTCAAATGGCTTCATCATATCTTTTTTGAAATTCTAAAACATTATTTCATTATTTCCTATACAAATATGATCATCTACATACAAAGAATTAATAAGAATAGCTAAATTACCTTAGGTCTTGATGTAGAGAGTAGGCTCACTATGGCTCCTCTTGATTTATCAACTATGTTATATCGGGCTCTTGTTGTTTACTTGCAACTACATAATGCCTTCTTCAATTTGAAGACTTTGTCTCCTTCTCTTATAACTAAAAAACCCGATGGTTGCTCTATGTAAATATCTCCTCTACATAGTTATTTAAGAAAGCTAACATTATACAAGCTACTAAATTTTCCATCCCTTTTTATGCAGCTAAAGCTATTAGGACTTGAATGGTGTCAAGTTAAGCAATCGAGGCAAATCTCTTGTTTACAATCAATCCTAAGTAATTACAAATATCCTTCTACTAGCAACCTTGCTTTATATTTTTGGATTAAGTTGTCTATGGTAACTTTTACTCTATAGAGCCATTTGAATCCAATGAAGCCTTTGTTACTTGGATTTTCAACTAAGTTGTGTTTCATTTTTCTTAATCAAATGTATCTCTTCATTCATGGCTTTCACCTATAGCTTTAAAGTAGCCTCGAAGGTTTTTGGCTTTACCATTATTAAGTTGTAACTTTCATACATATCCATAAGAAGCCATGTCCTTCTTAGTGGTGATTCTGAAGTTGAATATTCTTCTCCAGTTGAACTAGTAGTTGTCACTAATGCCATTATTATTGGTATATAAGAAGACTTTTCTTTTCAACTATCATATTCTGTTAAGTCTCATTCTTGGCATCGATATTCTCTACTTCTCTACTTTTTCTTCCTCTCAATAACATATGATTATTTGCTTAGTCTTAAGGATATATATATTATAACCTTTAGATTGTGTAGAGTAATCAAGGTAGATGCCTCTTTCAAACTTCTCTTCTAACCTATGGCTCTTCATTACTGGACTATACGCATAGGATATGCTTTCAAATATGTAAAGATGTTATGCTAATGGATTTCTTCTACTTTTAGGCTAGGATTCACCAGTTGTTTTATCTAATATAGCTTTAGTTAATAGGGATAGTAATCGAACTGAAAACCAAACTAGAACAAACTATAAAAATTTGGTTCTTCTATATTTTGGTCTAGTTAGCAATTTAGTTCAAAGAGGCTCCAAACGATACATGGTTCAATTTGTAAGGTCAAACTAAACTAAACCACTTAAAACAAATTAAAACCACTTTTATTGATAATAAAAAATAAGAGACATTTTTAAGTTGTAAACCTTATTGAAATTTCAATATAATCTTATTCGCCTTTTTTTTCCTTATTGTCCCTCATCTTACTCTCAACCTTTACAATCCATTCCTTTTCTTTATCATCGTCTCTCATCTCTTAAGTAAACTCACATACCTTCACTATCATCTTATAATAGCTGTGTTGCAAACCGTGACCAAGAACAAACAAAGCCGGTCGCTGAATGGGTCCAAGCTTGCAAAAAGCTCAAAAAAGGGTTGTTAGGGAAAGGTACGAAAAGAGTGACAAAGACGAATGGAACAGTAAGCAAAAACCCACGAATAGTTTCAAAAAATATGACACACCAAAGGAACTTCCGAGAACTCACGGCACATTTTCGATATAACGTATGAATTGGTCCAATGAGGTTACTCACCACCTATCTTACTTAAGGGAAAAGATAAGAGTGATGTCGAGAGTAAACAAGCAGTGTTTACGTAAGAAAGAAAGTACTCAAATGTATTGAAGGTAATCTGCCCCTTACAGCTACAAGTACAAGGGAATTTATACCTGTGAGTTAAGGTAACTTATCCAAAAGGGAAAAGACAATAAAGACATTTCTTAAAGAAGCAATGTACATGATACAAGAGGGTAAAAATAAATATACAAGGAAATCAATCATTAGTGCTATAGATTCTCCATACGATACTATACACGTGGCAATGCTACATTGGTAAGGTTATTAGGGGATATAAACAAAAAGTGCGGACGAGTAGACTTGTCCGAGTAAAAACGGCTTAGTCAGTCCAGATTCTTTATCTCTCAACCTCTCGGTAAGGATGATGCCGAGTGATTAGTTGGCTCGGCATTAGAGTATTCATCAACTCGACATTAGAGTAGTCATCAACTCAGCATATGAGTAGTCATCAACTTAACATATTACTGAATAAAGGGCGATCATTTGGCACGGCATTAAAGGTGACTTGGCAAGTAAGTACTTAGCTTCGATAAGGGTTAGTTGGAACATAAGGATTCGTTGTGTTAGCTCCACTAGTCTTCGAGCTCGGCTGTAGGTCAAAGGTCCCATAGCTTAATTCCCATCAAGCTATCTATCTTTAACCAATTGGAATAAGGTATTTTTAAAAAGTAGTTTGAACACGAACTAAACCAAATCAAATTGCATTTGAAGCTATTCAATTTAGAAGCCAAATGGTTAAACAGCAATTTGGTTCATTAAGGTTTAAACCAGATTGTTTCAAATGTGATTTATTTTGGTTTGACTACTAAGCAAATATCTTGCAAGATATAATGCTTCTACCTAAAATCTGTTTGGCATTTTCTTTTCTTTTAGCAAGGAATTTGATATAATTTCTAATTATCAGTAGAATAAAGAAATGAGGAAAGAGAAATCAAAAGTAGATTCAACTTCAACGAAATTCAATTCAGGTACTAATTTATTAAGAATAAATCGGATTGATGCTATAGCATCATCATTTGCTGTCCATGTGATTTTTCCTTTCTAATACACAAATTTGCTCTAGTCTCAATCTAATTGGAAGTTGGTAGTCCACTCTAATTCTCACAAATTTTATTGAACTCTTTTAAAATATGTTCCTTGCCTGTCTCACTTCTTATTTCTTTAACATCATATCCACTTTGTTTTTCAATAATTTTTTTAAAAATATCAAATCATACCATCTTTCATGCATAAAATAGAGCCACATCTTCTTTTGACGATCATTAGAATTTGTATAAATAATCTAAGATATATAGGGCTTAGCTACTATAATCAACTAGGAACTTTATTCCTCTTAGCATAATCGTACATGGAAATATCTTTAAACAAAATTATTACAGCAAAAGTACAAACATGATAAAGAAGTTCCTTAACATCATCTTTCGTATTGAAATTTTGGCAATTGATCAGCTATTGAATTGTCTCTTTGAACATAAGTGGCTCGGTATTCTTCAAATTCCCTATGCAATCATTAAAAACATTAACAGCCTTATCTAGTTTATTGCAAGGAATGGGAGTATAATAGTATTCCCATTCATTGGTAATTAGATAGAGCAGCAATAGGCTATTTCATTATTTAGTTGGACAAAAAGAACAATACAAAATAGACTTGTAATATAATTCATACTACTATATTGCCCTTTTATCTTCTTCTTCTTCTTCTTCTTCTTCTTCATTAGTAGTAACTTCCTAAGCCATTGCAAGAGGCTTTCTCATATAATCAACTAACAAATTCACAATGAATATAAAATAATAAAAGATAAAATACCAAGGAGTAACAGCAACTAAAGTAGGTACTCATAGGAGGATGTCAAATGTAGCAATGGTGGAAGATTTTGGGTGAATGAATGGTGTTATATAACAAAGAGGATTTAGCTTTAGTGTGGGATATAAAAGCTATTTGTGTGGTGATTTGGCTCAAATTTGAGTGGTTGAAGCAATGAGATGGAGAGAGAAAGGGAATAGGTATTAAGAACTTGCTAGAGAATGAAAGCTTGATTTGAGCTTATAGAAGGATTCAGCTTCTAGAATTAGTTAGTTTAAGTTCTAGGTACTCGAATTTGTCAAAAAAACCATGAAGAAATGGCTCAAATTAAAGCTTTAGGAGCTCAAGAAGGTCTTGTAATGGCTATCATTGACAAGGTGGATGAAGATTATGCAGCCCTCGTGGGTAATGGTCATGGTGTTGTCTCCTGTGGTTGATGGTGGTAATGCTATGTTAAGTAGTTGATGGTAGTGGTGTTGTGTTTTGGTATGGATGGGTAAGTGATGGTGGTGCTGTGTTGTGTTTTGTGTTTTAGGTAGGTGATGGTAGGTATTGTAGTAAAGAAGGGAAAGAAGGTTATTGAAAGTCTTTATCATTAAGAATGATAATTCAGAGGTTGAAGGAATGAATTACAATTCAATGTTTTTGAGTAATCACCATTACTTAGAAATGGGTATTATTCTGTTACTACAATTACATTTTGATGTTATTAAATCTTCTACAACTTTGGAATACATATTGATTTCATTGTGCTTCATTCCACTAATCAACCATAATGCAATCCCCAATATAATCCCCGTAACTTAGCTATTCAAATGTGTTGATAGTCAGTTTTCACTTATCTAACACTTGACCTTTCGTCTGCCGAGATGCCGCATAACCAACTCTCTCAGCATTCGTATTGGACAAATGACACATGGCATTTATGCCAAGTATAAGAAGCGCTCCTAGTTTGAATTTAAGTCTATAGCACGAACAGTTATCATAAGCACAGTTATATTACATGACCGCCTGTTACCCCTACATATTAAGGGAGATGTCAAGTCATAGAGCTTCTACGTGTCTTAACGGTTATCCTAACCACTGCCTTGGACACTATGACTATCTATAAATACTGGAAAGAAACTCTGTAATGGTCTTGACACTTATTATTCACATACTTACTATACCAAGTTACCTCATTGACTTAGGCATCAAAGTGGCTGCATCGGACTGGCCCTGGTACCAAGTATTTCACTCTCTCTTGCAAGATTTTTCCTCATCCCAAAATTCACTAACAATATTTGGCGCCATCTGTTTTTCTCTAAACACAACCACATGGTTTGAACTAAGATGACCAAAAGGACAAGTGCTGGTACTTGCTCCTACTACCTTGAGGGGGGAAGTTGGCATGCTAATGAACAACAATTGTCTCAACTCGAGAAACTTTATCTCGATTTAGCCAAAGAAAATTTTGAGTTAAATAAAAAACATGAACAAATCCTTGACCTTCTTCATAAAAATTTTCACCCAAATCAGGACAAAGAGCATGGTGATCATGATGCCAACAGTGCCGATGATTCCATTTATTCACTTGAATTGCCAAAAGAGCAAGCTGAGGTTCTAGTGAAAACCTCGGTTCCTACTTTCAAGAAGATTGATAAGGGCAAGCAACTGTAAGACGTGCATCATGCGAGACCTTCACATGTTAGCACCCCTGTTACAGCGATCAAACAGTTCCAAATTAAGAAAAGTCCTTTTGTCCTAGAGATTTTGGAAAAAGTAATACCTCAGCACGTTAAGCTGCCCCAGTTTGAAACATATGATGGGATGAAAGACCCTGGAGATCATTTGGCGTACTACCATACACTGGCCAAGCCTTTCCTTCAACCCTGAGGAATGCAACCAGTACATGGTTCAAACACCTGAAACCAAATACCATTTCATGTTTCAATGAACAAGCAGAAGTGTTCCTTCAACACTTTCTTGCTAGCAAACTTCTTATTAAGGACTCTTCAATCCTTAACACCATCAAACAAAAGTCCGATGAGTCAATTTGGGACTATTTGACTAGATTTATGGCCGAGATGGTCCAAATCCTAGAATTAGATATGATTGTAGCCCTCAACACCGTAGTCGATGGAGTCAAACCTTATGGCACCTTTTTCAAGTCTCTCACAAAGAACAAGCCAAAAACTTTCACTGAGTTTAAGACTAAAGCCACCTCATACATCCGACAAGAAGACAACATAAAGGTACGACAAGAGGCTGATCAGAACAGAGGAGATGGAAAGAATGATAAATAGAAAAATGCAAAGGATAGACTTAGCACGAACAATGACAATAGTTTAGATGCTAAGAGGAAGAGACCGAGGATGCCGACATTCTCATCCTATACACCTGTCAATCATCCAATCTCGGACATTTTGATGGAGGTACGTAGGGAGAGAGGTGTCCTCCAATGGCCAAAAAGAATACAAGGGAATCCCTTAAGTAGAAATTCGAACAAGTACTGTAATCTCTATCGTGACAAGGGTCACAATATAGATGAGTGCATTCAACTCAAGGATGTAATTGAAGATGTAATATAATGCAGGCACCTACGAAAATTTTTAGCGCATGATGCCAAAAGAATCGAAAGACCATCTCAGAGGAGAAGAAAGGAAAAGGAGCATGACACTCAGCCAGCAATGGCCATGAAAGATGCAAGGGATGTTAATCCCACCAGAGCACCCAACGGAGTAATTAATACCATTATCGGCAAACCCAGTATAGGCTAATCGAGTTCTTTAAACTCGATTAACACCAAGAATTATGTTTGCAATATTTACGAAAAAAAGGTTAGGATTGACAATACAATTTCTTTCAGAGAAGAGGATTTCAAGGGTATCCGAAGGCCGCGTAATGATGCACTTGTCATCAATGCGAGAGTTGCCAACTTTAAAGTCAAGAAGATTCTTGTTGACACGAGAAGTTTAGCCAATATCATTTTCCAACATGCCTTCGATCAAATGAGGCTCAAGATCAAAGCACAACTACAGTCTTACAAGTATGACCTATATGCCTTCAATAACCAACCCGTCCAAGTAATCGGAGTTATCTCTTTGCCAATACAAATTGGGGATGATAAACATATTGCAAAGGACAAAGTAGATTTTCTTGTCGTCATATGTCAGTCCCCTTACAACATGATAATGGGACGGCCATGCCAACATTTATTCGACATTATCCCATCAACGGTACATCTAAAGGCCAAATTTTCCACTCCTATAGGAGTTGGTATGTGTAGAGGGGATTAGTAATTGGCACAATCCTTATATATAAGGCCTTAAGGCGAGAGGAAGTAGTTCGAGTTGAAACCTATTCAAAAGGCAAGTCAATCGACATAGAGAATGCCGAGAATGATACGGAGGAAATTCCTTTAGGAAATGATCTCGAGAAGACGACAAGGATAGGAAAACCCATGTCAACAGATGTTTGGCAAAGTCTAATTGACTTCCTGCAAGCCAATGCTGACCTGTTTGCATGGTCACCTTTGGACATGCCAGGTATTCCGAGAGATGTTACGGTATATAAGCTCCAGATTGACCCAAATGTAAAAGTAGTCCAACAAAAAAAGAGACATTTTACACTAGAGAGTCAAGCGACAATAGAAGAAGAGGTCTAGAAATTATTGAAGGCAGGATTCATCCGAGAGGAGCCTTATCCAACTTGGCTAGCAAATTGTATGTTAGTCAAGAAGTCTAACGGCAAGTGGCAAATGTGCATAAACTTTATGGATCTCAACAAAGCCTGTCCTAAGAATTGTTTCCCACTGCCAAAAATTGATCAAATGGTAAACACAATCGTAGGATATGCGTTGCTTTCTTTTATGGACACTTTCTCTGGTTACAATCAAATTAAGATGGATAAGGTAAATGAAGTCCACACATCTTTTGTTACCAATTTTAAAACATACTGTTATACAGTGATGCCCTTTAGGCTGAAGAACACTGGTGCTACATACCAGAGATTAGTAATGAAGATATTCAAATCTTAGATCCACATGAATGTGGAAGTATATGTAGATGACATGATTGTGAAGAGCATGAAGGAATATCAACATCTCACTGATCTGGAGGAAACATTTGCCACATTAAGGAGTTATAGCATGAAACTCAACCCATAGAAGTGCATCTTTAGCACAACATCAGGGAAATTCCTTGAGTATATGGTCATACGACGTGGCATCGAGGCCAATCCGAGAAAGATTGAAGCCATAAGGAATATGAAATCACCTCGTACGGTTAAGGAGGTGTAAGAATTCACTAGGTGAATTACCGCCCTCAACAGATTTGTGTCGAGAAGTGTAGATAGGTGCGTAGAATTCTTTAAAATTTTGAAGAATCCTAAGGAATTAAATTAAACCGATGATTGCAAAAGAGCTTTCAACAAGCTCATGGAATTTCTTACGTCATCCCCGCTACTCCGACACCCTTTTCGGGAGAAAATTTATACTTGTATCATTAGTTAGCTACCAACCACTTTCCTCTATACTTGTCCAAATTGACGGCAAAGAGCATTGACCTGTTTATTACGTAAGTCATGTTCTGCAAAGACCAGAGCTTTGGTACATAAAGATTGAAAATTTTGTATTAATAGTAGTTCTTTCGACGAGAAAGTTGAAGCCGTACTTTAAAGTTCACCAGATTATTATCCTCACTAATCAACCGTTGCGGCAAGCATTACAGGAGCCTGACTCCTCAAAGGAGGACGATAAAATATGCCTTAGAGCTCAATGCCCATGGTGTACAATATAAACCCAAAACGGCACTAAAGGCTTAAGTACTGGCAAATTTTATAACCGAGTTCACAAGAGAGGAAGACTGTATGGAGATCGCTGAGAAACCTATTTGGTTTCTTTATGTCAATGGTTCTTCGACACGAGAAGGAAGCAGTGTAGGCCTAGCCCTTCAAGGCCCCTATAATGTCAAAGTCTATAACGCTCTGAAATTTGGATTCCCAGCCAGTAATAATGAAGTAGAGTACAAAGCTCTAATCGCCAAATTGAAACTAGCAAAAGAAATTGGTGCCGAGAAACAAATGGCGTGTGAAATAAAACATACTGATGAATGAGAGCACGAAGCAACATACATATACCATACAAACCAAGAAAGTGTAGTACATGAAATTAAATGTCGCAAGAACTCGACATTGCCTTGACTATATTCCAATTGATAATTATACGAGAATGCAATGTGCCAATACAATAAGTCCTATGGCCTATATTCAGATTCAGCAAAACTGATTCTTAAATCATTAGCTAAGGCTTCCTCAGCGATTAAGTTCTCAGAGCAGGCAACTTCTTTAACAAGAGCTTCATTGCCACTTTAGTTCATACTCTCAGCACCTGTCTCGTCACCTTCATCTTCATCAGCACTACTAACTTTGTTGTCAACATTAGCAAAGTCGAGACACAGAAGATCATAATTGAGATGAAGCTTCAAGACCTCTTCTCTTGCCACTTAAACCCCCCTTTAACAACTTTTTGCGTAGAAGCCTCTCGTATTGTTGATTGGGAGTGACTATATCAAGAGTCTCTTCAACAGATGGTCCCTCCTCATAATCTCCTCTAACTCAGCTACATAACTTTATAAGTTCGAGTTATTGGTCTCCAACTTCTTTATCTGCATCCTAAGCTTATCTTCATCATTGCTCATCATGAAAATAGTTCAACCCAAGCCCCAGTACTCTTCCTTTTTCTTCTATAACTGCTCTCTCAGGCTTTCAAACTTTTTGTACTGTTCTTCCATTTTAGCCTTTAGGCTAGAAATTTCATCAGCAACAAGGTCATATACCAATATCTTGGCAGAAAGTTCCTCCTTAAGCTTTCTCACCTCCATTTTAGCCCTAATCCTTGCATTATTGGCAGCAGTAGTTGGGCCTTTGATGCATTGTACGCATCCTTAACTTTCTACAACAAATTCATTTATTACAATGAAAAATGGTTAGGTGTTACATAGATACAACTAAAGATATTACCTTCTTTGGCCTCTTTGTCAACCTCATCCAAAGCTATTAGAATGTGGCCACTCATCTAGAAAATGAAATGTGTTAATTACCTTAACTAATTCGATAATCAAAAGCAATGGTCATTAATACTCACATCATACAATTTGCTCGTGATATGGGCCTTATTGCAACCGCCAACCCTGTCGACATCGTTCTTAAAGATATCTTTATCTCTCAAAAGAATGATCCCTTCCATTAGAGCTAAAGATTTCACCCTATCTCTCAAGGCTAAGTCGGTGTCCAAAATTTGGTGGCTCTAACAAGGGACGAAATACTCGCCGACCTCTTTGTTAGGGATGAATTCGACGCTACTGATGACGAAAGCTTAAGAATGCATTGCCTCCTTCGCCCTTTCGTCCAAGCCCTTGAACTTCTTGATAGGTGGTTGGCCGACAAGTTCCTTAATTGGTCTTTTATCGCCACTCGGAGCCACTGCAATCACTAGCAATGAGCCTTCTACAGCAACGACATTTTCATCCTCCTCGCTAGGATGTGTCTCTTGACACTCACCATCCTTCTACTCAATAAAAGTTTGAATAATCATGACCTGACGCTCCTCAAAATGAACAACCTCGGTCGACTATGTTTTCTCATTCTCCTTTAACCTCTCAGTAAGATGAGAGATCTTTTGTGTAGCCATCTGCTTCGTTGTAGCTTCCTTTGCTGGTTTCTTTGCAACAACAAGCCGAATGGTAACTGCTGAGTTGGTCGCCCTCTTATCAACCTTAGATTTTTTTGCCTTTGCTTGAGCTAGTAGCTTTGCCAGATTCACCTCTCCAACACCCATATCTATGATACAGGTAAACCAATTAATATAAACATGAAAAAAATATGAACTTACATTTTTCGTGCTGAGCAAAGCTTAAAGTTCACTATTCTCCTCCTAAGTCTTTAGAACAGTTTTCCTCGTAGCTATACTCGACACAGTGGTAACATATTGGCATACCTTCTTTTTCAAAAAATATTGGTTCTTCATTTTCATAACGCCATTTAATTTCCTCGGCATCCTAGAAGAACATTTTGTTTCTCCTTCTCTCTTGAATTTTCTTCGATGCTACTACTGCTACATCATTCGACATCAAATCTATGTCTTTTGTATGTATCGGCACAATCCATTAGGTCCAAAAGTCCAAGTCCTTGTCAAACACTATTGATACAAACTTATCATGCCACTTATGAATCTTGGATTTTAATTTGTCCATAAACTTACGCCTATGCCTCACAGCAGCAAAGTACAACCCGTCAGGTTGCCTCCAAATAGTGAAGAAATACCGAATAGTTAAGAAATACCGAATAGTTAAGGTATTGCCCTAACTTCAACTTTTTCGTAGACTATCTCAAAGACCGCACAAAAGCTGATATGTGTTGAGTGAGAACATACTCAACGCGACTTTGAAATAATTGAAAAAGCCCTTAACAAAAGTCGAAAAAGGGAAACGCAACCCAAAATCCAAATATCTCAGGTATATATAGAACTTGTGCTCCCTGGGGAAGCATACCCTCTCCCCATCTCTCGGCCTCCTCAAGTTCCATGTTTTGAAAAGATCTCATCAATACTGATTATATTTTGTGATGAGAACCCTATCAACGAAATTGGCGATTCCATTTGGAGAATCGCAAAAATAGACTATTGTGTTGAACAAATATCTAGCAAGGACCTCCCTTCCTTATCCTTGAGATAATTATCTACAGAGAGCTCGTTGATCCGAGCAAGTTTATCCCACCTTTTCTCCATGTTGTCAGCAGAACTGCCTGAAGAACAAGCCACCTTGCTCCTTATTTAGGGGGGAAAAGTAACCTGAGTCTCCATGGCCTCGAAATTGGAAAGCACAAGTTGATGGGCAACTTTGCAAACCATACTTGAATGGTTATGTGAAATGATACAACACAAATCGAAGAATTCAAGTTGAAGATGAGGAAACGAATGAAAGCTTAAGATGTGACTAGAGAGGGCAATTCTGATTGTGAATATTGCTTTATATAAGGACAATTCATCCTCATAACTGCAAATCTACTTCTAACAGTATTGATGCGCTGATATGTTAATCCCACAAATCGCTAATGTGTGTTTTGTGATAGAAATCTAACGGTTGAAAACTCTCTAATAGTTATTAGGCTTACCACAAAATAATGACCTAGGTGACAGATGTCATGCCTCCAATTTCTTAGTTTCTCAAACGGGTGGGAGTTTAGAAATAGTGACCTTTCAGCTGGAATGTGATCCATCCTACTTCCCGTATTACTCGACATAAATCTAATGAACCTCCCCCCCCCCCC
>JAMXBB010000002.1:94137400-94320201 GCA_024138015.1 Lumnitzera littorea | reverse complement strand
CCCCCCCCCCCCCCACCTCCCCACTTAGCCTCTAATGCATTATATATATGTGTAACTCCCTTTGTCAATTACTCAAATACGGGAGTTAGGGAGCAAATGTTAATAGTTAGTTTTCGCTCATTTGACACTTGACCTTTTGTCTATCGAGATGCTGCATAATCAACTCTCTTAGCATTTGCACTGGACAGATGACACACGGCATTTATGCCAAGTATAAAAAGCACTCCTGGTTTGAATTCAAGTCTATAACGCAAATAATTATCATAAGTACAATTATATTATGCAACCGCCTGCTACCCCTACATATTAAGAGAGATGTCAAGTCATGGAGCTTCCACATGTCTTAACGGTTATCCCGACAACTGCCTTGAACACTACGACCATCTATAAATACCGGAAAGAAACTCTGTAAGGATCTTGACACTTATTATTCACATACTTATTATACTAAATTACTTTACTAACTTAAGTATTGGAGTGGCCCCACTAGACTGACCTTGGTACCAAGTATTTCACTTTCTCTTGCAGGATTTTTCTTCATCCCAAAATTCACTAACAACAAAATGTCTACTTATCCTAAAATCATTACAAAACCCATTATCCATGTACCTTGTTCATGTCTTATGACTCCATCAATAGTTGCTCAATTTGATGAGAGAATAACTAAAAAATTGATACTCAACTTCACCTTAACTTGCTCATAGAGAAGTTTGTAAGTCTCATATAAGATATCAAGAGGAGATTGGGGGAGGGCGAGGGGAATGAATTGATATCTTTAGGAAATTGAAAAAAACTTTTCAAGTTTAATTAAAAACACCCCTCTTAATAACTTATGATGGTGAATAGTAGTACTTTAATAATTTGCTACGCTAATAAAAAAACACAAATAAACAACTTAAAGTAAGAGAGATAAGGAGAAGAAAATCGAGCTTAAGATTTAAAGAGCTTCAACCTTAAACCAACTACTCTCTTCCAGCTCTATTGTTGGGGACCCGGTCTTTCTCTATTCCACTTAATCCACTATTTCAAAAACAAATTAAGAGAAGTTACAAATATTGCCACACTTTACTTCGCAACTCTCTACTCTACCTATGTAGCCTCTCTTTAGTCTAGGCTTATTACAAAACTATAGAGAAACACGTCTAACTTCTCTTACAAAAACAACACTCAATCACTAGATGATGTTCACAAAACAAAGTGAGAAAAACAATAAGACTCTCAAGTATATTGGCATGAAATCAAAGGAATAAAATCAAAATATTAATCTTCAATAAATTCTCTAAAGTAGTCTTTAAATAATTATCAAACTATAGACAGTGAAGTTTAGCATAATAGTAGTAATATTTTTCCGTTGCTCAAAGTATATCTATAAATTTGAATCAAATGTACTTATATACTAAAATTCCTCAACGGCTAGTGCTTGATATTTTTTGAGGTAATCCTTATCCTTCAACTTGAACAATTTATTCAACGTTCTAATTGAGTCGTGATATTTCAAAGAGTATCTTGAATATTGAATTTTAAATCTCTTAACTCATCCTAATCTTTAGGAACCAAGTCATCTTATACTTTTCTTTGATATTAGATAAACCTTATCAAATTACCTTCTAATAATATCCTTGCTAAAAAAATCTACACTTCTCTTCAAATTCTAATTTCAAACCTGATACAAATATCCCTTCAATTTATGGATTGACTTGATCTTTTTGTAGATATTTTTGAACTAATTCAACCTTTTCTATAACTTCTTCGAATTAGCTTTAATCTTCAGGATATTTAGTTTTTCGAATCACAACTTTTCAAGTCATTGCTTCACACAACAAAATCATACGTGTCTACTTAGCTTAATTATACTTCTTTAAATTGCAACAACTTGTTCAGACTTGATAAAATTTAATTATAATCCTATTTAGAAAATTTTAACCCCATGGATCTTAATACCAACTTATGTGGAACGAAATTAAGTGTATTATCCAAATGTAGTCAATAAAATGGAGCTGGATCGTGAATGGCAATATTGTTTTTATTTTCTGAACTTAGAATCTTCTTACTTCTTTCAGTTAAACTCTCTTATAAAGTCTCTAAAACTTTTTCAATGCTTTGTTCATGTATTACAAAGTCTTTGAAAAATTATTTAATATTGATCAAAAATGTCTGATTAACCTTCTAAACTTTCTTAACATACCTACATAGTCTTTAACATTCATTAGTTCAACCACTTTTTGTTATCATTAAAATTTATAAAGAGAACTCAATAGAAACTAAGGGGATAACTTACTTTTGTATATGATATAAGAAAGTTTTATTCCTGTTATGTCTCTACTAGTCACATGTCCTTCATCTTATCAATTGTATTAATGTAGTATCTATCCTTTGTTTATGAGAATTTTTATTATTTCTATCTAACCATATGGCCACACAATGCAAAACCAAAAAGTATAAAGCCATATCATTCTAGTTTAATCATCAATAAAGAGGATAAAGTACTTGCAATTATCAAATAATAGTGTCATGAGTCATGGGTCGAAGCACATTTGTATGTATAAGCTTCAGTAATGCTTTTGCTCCATGCTTGACCAAAAGGAAATGATATCCTATGTGCTTCCCGACATGGTCTTCACAAACATCTACAGCCTCTTTTATATCAAGCAAATTTGACATTATATGGGTTTGTTGAAGTATTTTTAGTCCATGGAAGTTTAGGTGGCCAAGTCTTCTATGACAAAGTTGTGACTCGTCTTGCTCAATCTTCGTAGTCACTTTTGTGGTATATTGTCATCGGATAAGACAATTTTTTATCACTACATCTTCACTTTGGCAATACCCTTGCCTTTTTCTCCTTTGCCATAGATGGTACATATTTTTCCTTCAAATAATAAGTATTCTTTCTTCATCAATTATCCAACACTAAACGGGGTTGTCTTGAGACTTTGGTACCAACAAGACATCTTTTAATGATAAAAAAGAAAAGACATTTTTGACAGTTGTATACCATTATGTGAATCAATGGCAACTATGCACCCTTATTTTCTATAGCTACAAACTCTCCATTTCCAAGCTATACTTGTAACCCGTAACTCGATAGATAAGTCTAAATCTAAGTAATTTTAATTATTAATTTGTAAATTAAGGAAAACTAGGAAAAATAAATAAATTATCTATCTTATTTAATTTCAAATGCAGTACGGCAAGAATAGAATAGATAATCACTCATTCTTTATTGCTTCAGAATTATTGGGCTAACTTATCTTTTAAATCAACAAGGTTTGTCATGATGGCCAGACCTATTACGATTTTGCCATGTAGCTTTTCTTTGTGCCAACGATCTCTTCCTACGTGGTTGGTTTGCTTACAAATTCGACGTGGCGAACATTTTCTTTTATCTTCCTAGTTTTTCTATTTCCAAATTTTCTATTTTTGAAATTATCTTCATTTCTCCTTTCCCCTTTTTTAAAGTTCGGAGACCTAAAATTCAATTTGGAATTAAAAGGAATTCTCAATGCAGTGCCATCTTACGTATTCAATAATCTCTTTTCATTTGCTTCTAGAGAGCCAATTAATCTAGCTATTAACAAGGTAGCTAACTATTTTGTTTACTCAGTAAAAGTCACTATCGAATCACAGTTTTTCTAAAAATATAATTAACTCTTTTTCAATAATAGTTTCTCCATAGGCGAGTAACCATTTCATAAATTCTAGTATAATACTCCTTCGTGGTCTTAAAGTTTCACATTTTGATATTTCCAAAATTCTATCTAGTGTTTAGAGTTTTAATAAGACATACCTTTTTCACTTTGTTGAAACTCCTTCCTCAGCTCATCCCTTCGTTTTTCAGTAACTCCATTTATTCTAGGAAAAAAATTGGATCTACCAAACTTTGCTAGATATCATTTGATACTTCCAAATCTTGTTCTTTATTGGCTTTGAATTTAGCAGACTTTGATTCTGATAGAGTAAAGATATTTTCAAGCATGTTAATGCCATTTTCTATGATATCCCATTAATTTTGTCATAATAAGTATGTCCTTATTTTGATAGACAAAAATATACATGATTTTTCTAGAAAAAAAAAATAGTAAGATGAAAATTTTACTATTAAAATCGGTTGACAGGATAGAAGCTTTAATTGAGTAAGTTTTAAAAATTATGACAGAATTATATCCCAGTAAATCGAGGAATGTGGCTCTAATACCACCGTCAGTACGAGTAATAGAAATTGGATAAATAATGTTGGAGTTTGGCCTTTTAAGGCTTAAAAGGGTTAAAGATCGACAGAAGTTAGCCTTGGTGAATGATGATTGTTGGAAAGATTAGACTATAGCCAAAGAGACAATTACTTTTAGCTATTGATTTGAGAAGCCTTATGATTGGTGCTTATAACTTTTCTTGACTTGTATAAATGCAAGAGTATGGTGGTTTTTTTTAAGCTATAAAGTAGGGAGTCTGTAGCTTGTTGAAGAAGACATAGCAAAAAGATTTGGAGAAGAAATATATATGCTCTTCCAAGGTTTTCTACTAGATTGTAATGATGTAAAAGTTAGCCATAATTCTCTTAAGGCCATTGTCGTCTGCTGTTATTATCACTACTTTCCTTTTTAAAATATATTATGATTCAAATCCCTCCTTTTCATAATTAGCAAAAAAAAAAAATGAAAAAAGAGAAGTGAATCAATATTTAATAGATTCTAAAAAAATATAAGATGAATTTGGGTTTTAAATTTTACAATTTTGTACTTACAAGATTAGATACTAAAAAAAAATAAAGATTCAATAATACTAAAATATTACCATTCGAGGATATAAATAAAAACATCCCTTAGACCTCGTCCATTGGAACGAAGCCATATTAATGTTGTACCTTATTATCATATCTATCTTATTGCATTTAATTTAATATTTGTTATGTTTTCATGATTAAGTTTAATATTCTTAAAGAAGAAAACAGGATGACCATATGGACCTGGTTTCCTTTGCATGCTTGGACGGCTTGCATTTTCAAATTGCAACGCAGAACAAACAAAAACACCACAAAGCCGGCAAATCAACGTAAACCCTGCCGCATCAGTTAATTAAAATTTGGAGACATTTATGAGTCGAATTTATTCATAAACTATTTAAACTTGGCTCTACATTTATCTATGTTTGATTCAGCAATAGTGAACTAGAGTTCCAACTCAATTTAAAATTGATAAAATCGTTTATCAAATTGAGTTTAAACCGACCTAGTGTTATGTACGATTAGTTCATAAGACTAATTAAGCTTGACTTAAACATAGAGTTCAGATCGAGTTTTAATATTAATATTATTGTAATGATAAAATAAATATTTTTTTAGATAAATGGAGAGGTAAATGAGCAAGCTTAATATGGTGCCATCTTAATTTATTAAAACAAAATATTTTAGGATAAACCTAAAGGTCGCAATTGCATGGTAACATAGACCGGATCCATTCAAAATATAATCCGTCCAAGTTTTTCTTTCCTCTTTCATGTACGATAATCTCCATAATTTCCTCAAAAAAATCAAACGTAAACATCAAAGGAACAACATACATAACATACTATATATCATAACATCAACCCAAACCAAAACAATCCCTAATTATTTACATTTCTCAATTCTTCACCAAAACATATGAACAACCATGCATAACAACATCAACATCCTTATCATCATTATCAGCAGCGTAACGCTTTCATGCTCATTTTACACTTGTTTAGCTGATACATGCAATGGTATATCCATGTCATACACTAACACCGGAGGGCGCTTTATACCTCCAAAAGCGGATGACCCAACAAAGCAACCTTACAGGTTTGAGTCCACCCTGACAATTCTCAACAACGGGGTCGATGAGCTCAAGACATGGAGGGTTTTTCTAGGGTTTCAATACGATGAGATCTTGGTGGAGGCGGACAATGGGATTTTGGATGATGGGTCTTATTTTCCGGCTAGGGTAGGCAATGGCACCATTTTGAGAGGTCCCCCGGCAGCCAGTGACCTGAAAACGGCGGTGGAGACGGCGGGTGACTCGAACAAGATGAGTGTAAAGGTCAACTTGATAGGTACGGAGTTTGGTGTTGAGCCTTCGGATTTTCCAATGCCTAGTAACTTGACGTTGGTCAATGAGGGGTATTCTTGTCCAAGTACTAATCATACTCCAGGTATGTTTTCGGTATTTATTGTGTTTTACTATGCAGAATAGTTGAAAATTGCAAATAAGTCGTATCGATATTTTATTTACTATTTTTCAAGTAAACGTTCAAACATATGTATATGTCTTCCAAATTATTGTTAAAAACTTCAAATATCGGGAGTTTTAAAAATATGGTTTAAAGTATTTTTGTACCTTGAAAAATTATAGGAGGCGAAAATACTTTTTGAGAGTTTTAAGATACCAAATACATTGCCAATAGTTTTGACTTTTGAGGATGAGATTTCCTCTTATATTGTTTAACATTTATAATTATCCATTAAATATTCTTACAAATACAAATTCATTTTTTAAGATCTCTTTGGTTCTACGGAAATTTGTTTGTGAAGCTCTCCGACTTGGGTGCCTGGAAAAGATTTAGTTATATATAATTAAAGAGAAAGTCTTAAAAGAAAATAAGACCATGTGGGAAAATATAGTGTGCATTCCAATCACATGGCTCATAAATCATGATTTTTTAACTTTTGGTAAATAGGTACCCAAGTACATCTACATTGAAATTTTCTAACTTTTACGATTAATTACATATTTTAGGAAAAAAAATATACGAGGAAAAATAACAATTTAATTCTTTATACCTCTTGGCATCTGCCTTGAAGCACCCATAATGATTTTCCTAATTTTAACACGACCGTCATTATTTCCATTTTTCTATAAAGTAAGATATAGTTTGCGAGCCATGAAACATGAACACGAAAACTTTGTTTCTTCCTCCTAAGATCTGCCAATTGCAGCTTGAAAATAATTTCATTTATCTAATAAAATCAACAGCCTTCATATATCCTTCCAAAAATCAAAGCCTGCGAAGGTTTTTCGAAAATTCTTTTTTTTTTTTTTTTTGGTCAACTCAACATACGTATCTGGAAACTTAGTATTAAGTCGTAAAAAGAAATAGTATTATATAATCCGCTATAACCGAATCCTATGCTTTCTGTTTGTGATACAAACATTAAAATATTATTCGACTATCCTAATAATCGAGGATTTAGCTCATTCTGGCTGAAGTATAGGGGGTTTTCAATATATTTTTTCTTTTTTTTTTTTTCTTTTTTTGGGCTTTAAGCACGTAGTATCAAGTGTTGCAACCGATGTAGTCATGTTATGGCCAACATAAAATTGTTGAAATAGATAACTTCATGATCATTCTGCCTCCAGGAGAGTAGAGTTGCCTAAGTATAATTTCATTGTTTGCAGGAAGCAGAGAGATGACTTTATGCTGCACCAGGAATTTAACTCCAGAGCCTAATCCTTCCCAAGATCAAGATTTCTCCCCACGCCAGGACGGAGATCTTACAATTATGTATGATGTGATCAAATCCTATGAGACATATTATTGGGTACAGGTCACAATTGCGAACCACAATCCTCTCGGCGGACTCGACGATTGGAATTTAAGTTGGGAGTGGCAGAAGCATGAATTTATCTCCGCCATGAAAGGTGCATACCCGAAATCGGTTGATACTACAGAGTGCATCTTTGGTCCTCAGGGTCAATTTTACGAAGATTTTGATTTCTCTTCTGCACTGAATTGTGAGAGAATTCCAACCATTGTTGATTTACCAGCAACAAGTGCAAATGACACTAACATAGGAAGGATTCCATCTTGTTGTCGAAACGGAACTATTTTGCCACCATCAATGGACGAAAGTAGGTCTATTTCAGTCTTTCAAATGCAAGTGTACAAAATGCCTCCAGAGTTGAATAGAACAAGATTGACTGTGCCAGTGAATTGGAGAATAAATGGCACTATGAGCTCAGATTACCAATGTGGCCAACCGATCCAGGTAAGTCGGAGTCGGTTCCCGGATCCAAGTGCATTACCTTCGGAAGTTTCAACAATTTCGAGTTGGCAAGTGGTCTGCAACATCGTAAAATCTAGAGAAACCCCTAAATGTTGTGTGTCATTCTCAGCCTTTTACAACGATTCTCTTGTTCCATGTAACACTTGTGCTTGTGGCTGCAATCGCATTGCTAGTAACAACACTTGTAGTCCCACAACCCCAGCGCTCCTACTACAACCTTCGACGATTCTCCTTCCATTTGAAAACCGAACAAAAGAAGCGAAAGAGTGGGCTGAGCTAAAACATTTTCCCTTTCCCGATCCTCTACCGTGTGGAGACAACTGCGGAATCAACATTAACTGGCACATACATTCGGACTATCGGGGCGGTTGGACTGCTAGGATTACCGTCTTCAACAGGGGCGAAACCGATTTTGCTGATTGGTTTGCTGCAGTACAACTTGACAAAGCAGCTCCAGGTTTTGAAAAGGTTTACTCATTCAATGGAAGCAGATACAATGATACAATACTTATGCATGGTCTTCCGGGGTTGAACTATCTTCTTTCTGCAAAGGAAGGTTCCAACCCCAGAAAGGATCCTCGGATTCCGGGGACACAACAGTCAGTCATCTCATTTACTAAGAAGAATTTGCCTAGAATTGATGTGGCTAGCGGGGATGGTTTCCCAACGAAAGTGCTATTCAATGGTGAAGAGTGTTCCCTTCCTACAATCCTTCCCTCCAAGGGATTGAAGATAAAGACTAGTGTGTTCAGCCTTTTGTTTGTGCTAGTGTTATCGGTTTTCCACTGATTACTTAGGGGAAGAAAATTTGTGACTTTAGCATCCTGTAAAACCATGCATACATTTACTCATCATTGCATTCATTTATTTTTGATAGAATCAACACACGATTATTATTCGGGGTAATGTCAAACAACTTTCCATGTTTTTCTAATTTCAGATCTCATGTTTGAAATTACTTTATATCATACCTAATCAAACTTTTGCATGTCAACATTTAAACCTGAAGGTCGAAGCTATATGATATCGTATTTAATCAAACTTTGACTAGTAAAAGATCAATTGGATATTTAATGATTTCAAACTTAGGTAGGAAATTGAAAAACCACCCAAAACTTTAGTCATCTTGACCTTGTCTCTTATCATTTCTCAGACCGGTTGTGACTAGACCTAGAGAAGGGTCAATTTGAAGCCGAGAACCAGATCGAAACTGGCTCGGCGGTTTGTCAACCTAACCAAAAACTATAGGAGTCGGGTCTAAACCGGCATTGAACCTTCCAGGCCAGGCAGGTCCAGATAGTTCTCAAATGCCGACTTGCCAAAACTAGCAAGTCAACGGCCTCGGTAGTAAACTGACAATTCAACCCGCCAATTTAACCTAACTAACCTGATGATTCGTTGATTCAACCCGAAATCTTAAGGGCGGGCCTAAATTGGCATTGGACCTACTGGGCCAGAACAGGCATTGGACCCGCCGAGCCAAGGTCTATATGTAATGGGTTATCGACCACCAGCCTAATCACTCGAGCACATCTCAAAGGTCTCAAGTCTCTTACCCAACAAAATATCTCTCGTCGACCCACCAATGACAAGAAACAGTATACTGAAGGAGGATAGCAGAACTCCTTGAGGGCTCCGGGTGATTATTCTATGCTTTATTCGTTATCCTGTGCCAATGCCAACTATTCTCTAGCTAAAAGCTCTATACTAAGTGATCGGACGTTCACCTACCAAGAGTTTACTACCAAATAAAGAGATCTACCTCCCTAGCTGAATATTTCTCTCTTAACCACCTACTAACTCTTACGACATCTCCTTCACTTCTTGGCCTCTATCTCTATGTATCTTGACTCCTCCCGCCTGCTATGTTCAAAGAATCCTTTATATGGATCCAATGTCACACTACTACCTGTCATCTTCACCTGACATTGTACGATTTTTCCTTTTTTGTCTTTTATCTTTTTTACCTCTTTTCGTATGTACTAGGATTTCTCTTTTTATATATACATTCTTGTAGTTTATTTATTTGTAATGTTGCCTTAGAAACTTACTATATTACTATAAATAGTCCCATCTCCTCATAAACCGGATCATCTTATCTTAAACTTATACATTGAATATATTGTTCTTGTGAGACGCCCTCTCCAAGTCCATTTTTTATACGCTCTTATCTAATCTTGTTGAGTAGCTTAGGATTAGTGACAAGTAGACCTTAATACTAACTTGTGCATCATATCAAGTGAAGTGTCAAGTCGTGTTGTATTTATTAGTGCGTTATATCCTTCGAGCAACTTTACGTCAACTACTCTAATCAATTCTCAAACTAGTTCAACCTATCTCTAATCTTGCTGAGTAGCTTAGGATTAGTGACAAGTAGACCTTGACACTAACTTGTGCATCATGTCAAGTGGAGTGTCAAGTCGTGTTGTATTCATTAGTGTGTTATATCCTTCGAGCAACTTTACGTCAACTACTCTAATCAATTCTCAAACTAGTTCAACTTATCTTTCTTCGATATCTCAAATGACTTATTGGTTCGAATTCACTACTATAAGCTCTAGTAATAATTAAGCTCCTAACCATATCATATAATCTTGGTATCAGAGCTTGAGGTTGTGACCCAAAGCTATGAGGTAATAGTCCCTACTTATTTGCTAGTTGAGATACTCTGTTTTTGTTTAAAAGAACAGAGAAAGTCATAGTTCAAGTTCGAGTGGTACTTGTTTGTGTGTAAGTAAGGGTTTCCAGTGTGATGAGTATTTTTTGAAGCTTTGTTTTAAGAATGTCGAATCCTAATATTCAAGGAGAGATTAACAATGCTGAGAGTAATGCCAATGGTCATGATCAAGTTATCCAACAAACACCACGTATTACTGATGAGCAAATACAAGAACGTACTGCTATTGTAGCCAACTTAGCTATCTCAGTAAACAGAGTCTTAGAGATTAGACCACATGAGAGAGTTGCTGAGCAAGGCTGAGAGATGATAGATCAGCCGAGAAGGCAGATGAATGAACGAGTACTAGAAGCCTTTCTAATGAACCAAACACTATTGTGGCGTGCCAATAGAGCCGCGAGAAGAAGATTGGAGTTAGACAAAGTGGAAGGGTATGAAAAAAAAAAAAAAGAAGACCATTACGTCATGATTAATGAGTGTAAGTTCAATGCATTGAGAGGTGCCGAACATCTCAAGATACAGATTTTAAGCTTCAACCGGTCCAATAGTACTGATGATTACCTTGATTGGGAGGAGAAAATCAAAAAGATATTCAACTTTTACGATTATGAATACGCTATTCGCATTCAAGTGGCTGCATTGGAATTTTCTAGATATATGACAATATAGTAGAAGAAGTTACAGAATGTATGCATAAGAGCCAGACGAGAAGTCTGGACATAGAAAAAAATGAAGAGAGTCCTAAGAAGTAGGTTCGTTCCCAAACATTATGAATAAGACACTTTCAGACGGCTTTAAGACTTAAAGCAAGGTAACAGGTCGATGGACAACAATGTTAGAGAGTTTCAATTGCTCATGATCAAATGTGACGTCGACGAACCTAAGACAAGAATTATAGCACGATTCATCTCTAGGCTACAAGCTGAGATTGATAACATCATAGAGTTGTAAAACCTTACAACTCTAGATGAAACCATCTAAGTAACCATCTAAGTAGCCTAGAGAGTTGAAAGACAAAGACAGAACCAGATTAGTCGAATGCCGAGTGGCCGACCCAAGCTGCCAAATAGGGGCAGCATGCCAAGCTGATCAGGGAATGACTGGGCCTCAAACAATTCCGAGGTGGAACACTAAGGGCCTATGCCAAGTCGATTAGAAGAAAGCTAAGGTAAAAGCAAGATCGAGGAACCTAAGGCCTGAAGAGACCAAGGTCAGAGCTCAAGAAACTCAAGAAATCAAATGCTTTAAATGTCTCAATTATGGACACATGGCTAGTCAATGTCCAAATCTTTGAGTCATAACTATAAAAGGAGACAAGCCCCAATTTGAAGTAGAGAGCGCAAGCGAAAGAGGGAAAGAAATGGGAGTTGATTAGATGATGGAAGAGTTTCAGAAGGATCTCGTTGCTAAGATACCACCTAAGGGTGGCGCTAAGTATTGTTTTGTCATTCATTGATCTCTAAGTACTTTTGTGGTTAATGAGAATGAGCAAAGGGAGAACTTCTTCCATATGAATTATCAAGTAAATAGCAAGCTACACGCCTTGATTATAGATGAAGGGAGTTATACCAATGTCATAGCATAGGGGGTAATTATGGCCTTGAAATTGCCAACCCTTCCATACCTCAAGCCATACAAAATTCACTAGCTGAATGAGAAAAGAGGACTACATGTTTTTTAGCAAGTTAGAGTACCGATTACCATTGGTAATAGGTACAGGAATAAGGTGCTGTATGATGTCCTTCCCATATGTGCTTCTCATATATTACTTGACTGACCATGGCTATTTGTTTTAAGAGTGTTGCATGATGAGTATAAAAACACCTACATGTTCCAAATGGACGTGAAGAAAATAATACTAACACCTATGAGTTCGAAGGAAGCCCAAGAAGCCCGAGAAAAGGTTGCTAGATCTCTACATCATAAGTCTTTGATGATTTCCCGAGCTCAATTTGTACAAAAAGTCAAGGCCGAAGAGTATGTGTTACTTTTAGTCAGGAGACTCTTGGAAGTAAGAGATACCAAGAACTACCCAACCTAAGTAGGAGCTTTACTAGAAGAGTATTCCGATCTATTCCCTTCCAAGATGCCGAAAGGATTACCACTCTTAAGGAGCATTGAACATTGCATTGATTTTTAGCCTAGAGCAACCCTACTAAACCAACCCGCCTATAAGCTCAATCCTAAGCAGGCAGCCAAGCTAAAAAAGTAAGTTTATGAAGTGGTGGGTCACGGCTATGTCCGAGAAAGCATGAGCCCATGTGTTATCCTCACGATTCTAGTACCTAAGAAAAATAGGTCATGGAGAATGTACATCAACAACCGTGCCATCAACAAAATTACTGTTAAGTATCGATATCCGATCCTACAGTTGAATAATATGCTAGATAAGTTACATGGTGCACACATCTTTTCAAAGATAGATCTAAAGAGTAGTTGCTACCAAATAGGAATGACACTAGGAGATGAATGAAAAACGGCCTTCAAGACATGAGATGATCCATTCAAATGGACGATAATGCCGTTTGGTCTGACTAGTGTGCCAAATACTTTTATGGGGCTCATGAATCATATACCGAAGGCACTGATTGGCAAATGCATTGTGGTTTACTTTGATGGCATTCTCATCTACAGTGTCGATGTCATCACCCATGCTAAACATTTAAGATCGATGTTCAACATCCTTCATATCGAGAGCTTTTTCGACAACTTGAAGAAATGCGTGTTTTGTTAAAGCGAGGTTATATTTCTCGGATATATTATTTCAAGGAGGGGAGTTCAAGTTGATGACTAGAAAATCAGAGCTATTTTAGAGTAGCCTACGTCAACTAGTACTACTTAAGTCAAGAGCTTCCACGGTCTAGTTTCATTCTACCGTAGAATCATTCGAAACTTTAATTCCATAACAACACCCTTAATTAAACTAACTTGGAAGAATTCTGAATTTAGGTAGTCAGAGAAAGCTCAGAAAAGCTTTGAAGCTATAAAATCTAAACTGATGTCTGCCCTAGCGAAAAACTCCGAGATGCTTCCTTGAATTACTCATCCTAAGACAAGGAGTTCTACAACCTTGTTCGGATCCTATAGAACTAGTAACATTATCTGTTGCCAAAAGAATTCATTATCTATTCGAATCATGAATCTCTCAAGTATCTTCGTGGGTAACAAAAACTTTCTCGGCATCATGCTAAATGGGTCGAATTCTTGAAAACCTTTTGCTATATCATCAAATATAAGGAGGGAAGCACCAACACAATAGCTGATGCTCTTTCCTGCGGTCATGCCTTTATCACAACATTACAAGCTAAGGTACTAGGATTTGGTATTTTACCTGATCAGTATAAACATGATCCACATTTTAGACTCTTAGTGGCCCCAAGTGCAATGCTGGAGGAGCTGTAGAAGGATTCTACTTGAGTCAAGGGTTCTTGATGAAGGGTAAACAAGTTTATGTGCCAAATGGTTCAGTAAGAGAGCTACTAGTTCGAGAAGCTCATGTTAGAGGTTTAGCTAGCCCTTTTGGAGAAAAAAGAATGATTGAGATATTAAAGGAGTATTTCTACTAACCTAGGATGATGAAGAATGTGTGCTGAATACTTAAGAGGTACAAGATGTGTAAAAATGTAAAAGAGAGGAGAGAGCCCTATGAGGAGTACATACCTTTGCCTATCCTAGAACAGCCGTTGACCAATCTAAGTATGAATTTTATACTTAGCCTTTCCTCGAACACCAAGAAGACATGACTCAATCATGGTAGTGGTTGATTAGTTCAGCAAGATGAGCCACTTTATCCCCTGCCACAAAACTAACAATGTTTTATTCATCACTAACCTCTTTCTATAGGAAATTGTATGGTTAAATAAAGTGTTGAAGAGCATTGTATCCAACCATGACTCAAAGTTCGCAAGCTTCTTTTGGAAGACCCTATGGAAGAAGCTCAGCATTAAGCTCATGTTCAGTACTTCTTGTTACCTCCAAACAGACAGCCAAACTGAAGTTATGAACAGAACCATCAATAGCCTCTTGCGAGCAGCTGTTGTGAAGAACTCACATAACTGGATTTATGCCTACCGATTATTGAATTTGCCTACAACCGCTCAGCTCACAAATCGATTAGAACATCACCATTTGAGATCATTTATGGACTTAATCCGAACGTACTCTTAGATTTAATTAACAGTCCAACTATACAAGAGGAAAGTCAATCCAACCTATAGCGTATAAAGGAATTATAGAGGTTACATTAAAAGATTGCTAAGCAATTGGCTAAGACCGTGGCCCAATAGAAGGAAATAGGAAGTCACAGAAAGAACGCTTAAGCGCATTAATGATAACGCATATGAGGTTGAATTACCCGAGAAGTACAGCGTGTCAAGCACATTCAACATTGCCGACCCGACGCCCTATGTGCTAGATGAAAACGAAGACCATGATTTGAGGACAAATCTCCAATAACCTCGGAGAACTGATAGGTTGCCAACCACCAGCCCAATCACTCAAACATGCTTCAAAGGCTTCCAATCTCTCACCCCGACGAATTCTCTCTCGCCAACCCATCGATAACAAGAAACAATATACTAAAGGAGGATGGTTGAACTCCCTAAGAGCTCTGGGTGGTTGTTCTGTGCTATATTCGTTATCCTGTGCCAAAACCAACTATCCTCTAGCTGAAAGCTCTATACCAAGTGATTGGACGTTCACCTACCAAGAGTTTACTGTCGAGTAAAGAGATCTATCTCCCTAGCCAAGTATTTCTTTCTCAGCCTCCTACTAATTCTTACGGTATCTCCTTCACTTCTCGGCCTTTGTCTCTATATGTCTTGACTCCTCTCGCCAGCTATGCTCAAAGAATCCTTTATACAGATCCAATGTCACACTACCATCTATCCTCTTCACCTGACATTGTACGATTTTCCCTTTTTGTCTCTTTTTGTATGTATTAGGATTTTATATATATATATATATACATTCTTGTAATTTTTTTATTTGTAATATTGCCATAAAGACTTACTATAAATAGTTTATTCTCCTTATAAGCCAAATCATCTTGTCTTAAACTTATACATTGAATATATTGTTCCTATGAGACATCCCTCTCCAAGTTCATTTTTCATACGCTCTTATCCAATCTTGCCGAGAAGCTTAGGATTAGTAAAGTATCAAGTCATATTGTGTTCGTTGATGTATTATATCTTCCGAGTGGCTTCACGTCAACTACTCTAGTCAATTCTCATACCAATTCACTCTATTTTTCTTCGATATCTCGAAAGACCCATTGGTTTGAATTCGCTAACATAAACTCTAGTAATAACTGAGCTCTTAAACGCATCAATACGGTTCTCATATGCCAACTTGCCTGAATTGGCAAGTCAACGACCCAAGTAGTGAACCGATTGTTCAACCCGTTGATTTGACCCGAGCCATTAAAAAAAAGAAAAAGATGAAAAGCTTGTTTGATGTGATATTGATGTAGACCACATATATCCACTTTGTTGAAAAATGAGTGAGGATGGTAGATATATTTGAATTGAAAACATTTAATGCATTACATTTGAGCATAGACACACACAGTGAACGAATTGAATTTTTTCAAACACTCATTATAACTTTACAGCGTATCAAATAGTATATGGATGGATGAAATTCAAATTGCTTTGTCAATTCTGAAAAGAAGAGAAGACCGTTCTAAAAATATGCAAACTTTCATTTGTTCTGAAAATAATAGAACGACCGTTTTAAAAAGATGATTTCGAAATTTTAAACTCAAACTCATAAACTATATATTGGTAGCAACACTCATTCATCTCTTACAAAAAAATCATACTACAAGCTATACACATCTCATTCGCTTTACACTAATTTCTTAAGCAACAATATTTTTTGCAATGGTTGAAGTTTTCTCTACTAAAGTTTATTTCTATTTATTAGACTTATTTATAGAAATACATATACTCCGAACAATACACTTTATTTTCATTTACAATAATATTTTTTGCTAAACTCTATTAAAAATATTTTTCTTAAAAACCATAATTTCCACTACATACGGTATAAAAATTTCCAACCTATATACACGTAATACTTTGTGCTTTGTTTTTTAATTACAGTTCTACATGAAACACAAGAAATACAAATAGATCGTTTTTTTTGCATAGATCTTCTTCTAGCAAGAAAGAATCCAATAAAAGGAAAAAAACCTCAAAATAAGCAAACCCTTGATGTCAACAACAATAGTATCCACTACAATTTCACTAGCAAATGGTTTGAGGATTTGTTGGAGTCTCTTATGGTTTCTCCTGGTTTTAAGTATCAAAATCTGTACTAATGGGAAGAGCCTAAGAAGGGTAAGTACAGTGCAGTTACAAATAGAGACGACATCAAGAAGTTACCACAAGATGATCTAGGTAAGGCCCTAATACTTGAGAAATTGAACATATTTTTAAAACATTTCATTAAAATTATAAATGAATGTGAGAATTCAAGCATACAATGCAACTATTGCACTACAAATTGCGGGCAGAAAAAGGGCAATGGGTACAATACATTAACAAGACACTTGCAATGGAAGCATCCAAGTGAATGTGGTATTGATAAGTTGCAATAGCAAATTGCACACAGTGGCAATTCCCAATCCTCAACGTTGTTCAAGTATGATGTAAAGAAGCAAAAAATAACATTAGCACAACACATTACCAACTGTATCTCTTTTTTAACTCAATTAAGTGCACATCTCGTCTCTAGTACGAATAGGAGGCGTTAAACCCAAATGCGCATTCATTCAATACCAAAACAATACGCAAAGTCAACTAACAGTTGTATCATAAAGGTAAGGGAAAGTTGACCACAATGTTCATCTACTTAGGTACATAAGTATCAATATGTACAGACATATGGACTAATAAGTGACAAGAAAATTCATACATGGGAATAAGTTGTCACTGGATAAATAATAAATGGCAACTAAATAAAAGGTTGTTAACCCTTAGGCTCTTCAATAAACAATACACAACACAAGCAATATATAAGAAAATATCTATCATTCTAAAAGAGTATCATTTACCACGTAAAATATTTTCAATCGGTTTTTATAATGTTAATGCAAACACTGCATCTATAAGTGAACTCCAAAATCTTTATCAACCCAATTTGAGCGGAATATTTTTCTACATAAGATATGCATACTACATTTTAAATTTATGTGTTAGAAAAGGTATGGAAGCTTTAGAATATAAAATGACTCTAATAAGGTATGCAATTGAAATTATTACAGAAAAACCCTTTCTCCATAGAATATGGAGACTTTTGCATAGAAAATGGTAAAAGATATAAAAAATTTTAAAAAGATATAAAACACCACTGGAATTCTACGTATGATATATTGCAAAGTACAATTACATATAAAGAACTGTTGTGTAAGTTTTGCATGCATTATATTCAAGAAGCTAAAATTAATACAAGAAATTGAGATATTTGTGATAAGTTACTACAAATACTTAAAAGTTTTTCACGATTCTATTAACACCTCTTCCTAAGTGTACAGACTTAGCATGTATTATTTCATAATGGAGGCCATCAACATTGTTACAACTCTGCTCGATGCGCGTCAGGACCTAATACTACAAATATGTGTCATTAAGATGGCAGAGAAACGACTATAGTATTATAGGTGAATTCCTTCTATCTACCTTATTACTATTATTTTAGACCCTTGATATAAAATAAAAGTTACTCAAAACTACTTAAATATGTACTATCAAATTATTGATAACCTTTTCAATACACAAGATATATATATTATAAGTGCAACAAATGAGCTTCGTCGAGCAATGGATGAAATGAACACACTATTTCAACATTTCTTCTATACATATGGTAGGCAAGCTACAATCACTCCATCTCCTCCCCCAACAAAAAGCAATCACTCCTTTGTGGAAAAGAAGCTATTAGCACAAAAGTTAAAGCGTCATAGATCTAGAGTACAACAGTTAAAGCTACAGCACTATTTAAATACCAACTTTAAGTTTACCAACAATATTGGTATCCGCAACTTCGACATTCTTGAGTGGTGGAAATTGTATAAAGAAACATATTCGATCCTGTCACGCATAACTCAACACGTTCTTATCCCCTTAACCTCAACAAAGGCAATAGACTAGGCATTTAGTACCGCTGAACTTATCCTTGATGACCATCATACCTCATTAAGCTCCATTAACGTAGAAGCTACAGCCTGCAACAAAAATTGATAAAAAGCAACCAATAGAAAACAAGAGCCAATTGGGACTTCCATTAAGAAAGATGAATACTTCAACTCCTCTAAAGAAAGTTATCGATCCACTCTAGAACAAAGCAACCCACAAAGTAATAGTGATTAGTTATTCTATGTGTCCGACACTTAGGGTAAATTAATTTAAAAAAAAAAACCATAATCTCCATTTTCTTAAAATTTAAGAGTTATCGATATAGATTATATTTTGTAAATTAAAAGTGTTGGAATAAAAACTAGTTTACACTGTACAACTTTTACAAAGAAAATAAATAAATAAAATAGCTAATCACATAAACATTATAGGTTTTCTCAAATGCAAAACCTAACCAACAAACTAAAAAAAATTTTAAAAAAAATAAAAATTATACTAAAACTACGATAATCTAATTCGATGTAACAGATACATAGACAACTACTAAAGCAACACAATCAAAAAAATTTAACTTTGTACATCATTTAAAATATAATAGGCATATTCTCGTTATATCTCTTGTACAACACAATTTGTCAATGTATAAAATAACACCAATATGTGACGTAATATTTTATAAATGTTAATTATCACATGAAATGTTTTTTTTTTTTCCATATTTTAAATTCAAATGGGTTAATGTACAAATTTGTTATATAAAGATCCATGGAAAGAAATGACACCCACCCACCCAGCGGGAGAGGTGGGGATTAAAAAAGAAGACGAAGAAGAAAAGAAGATGTGAAAATAAAAAAAAAAAAGTTCACGAACCTTCATGAACTGGCCCAAAACTGGCCTTGGTTGGGCCAATTCCGGTTCAATGGCCCCCAGGCCTAGTTGTGGCCGTGTGTTGTATCATTTAAAAATGAAGCGCAATATTAACTTTAGCAAACATTTTCAATTACACCAACAGGATCAAAAATCTGCTGTCCAGGGATTAAGTGGCAACAAAACCTTTCAAGTTCAAGGACTTCACATATATAAATTAGATGGATTGAATTCATAAACTCGCAGCAGGAAACTCAATTAGTTGAACATACTAAAGAGAAAATTTGTTTACAAACCCTGCACCAAGAGACCTTACTGCATTTAAATGATCAACGTGGCAATCATTGCTAATCAAATCGAGAATAAGGGGTTTGATCAAACTCAAATCAACTGTCGTTTTCTAGTGACAATATGTTTTTGCTGCTTTCTCCGTATCATCCTTTTACTCATATTTCAGAGAAAGCCCATCCTCCGGGGTATAGTTGCTAATGTTCGAGAACTGCAATAGATCATTCTCACACTGTAGGCTTAGTTTTCTAGAGGGTTTCAAATAGTTCTATCAAGCAGCGAATTACCTAGTGAGTACTCGATTCCTCTTAGGACTATGATCAAGACTCTAAAGACTTCCATGAAAGAGCATTCAAATGATAATCTTTTTTTAAGATGAAAGTTGGGGAACATAAACCTCTAGAAATTATGTTTTGCTGAAGCCTTGTCAAAGCTACTATGATCTATTAGGCTGTCAGAAGCTCGTGTAACCAACGGGATATAAGAACTGCTCGAGAGCAAGATTCAATCCTCTAGATGCCTCTTCGGAAGGGCCACTCCAGGAAAAACAAAAGAATAATGCCTTGCACCATGAGCTGCGAAAAGTACTCTGATATGATCCGAGGAAAATTAATAGAGAAAACAGATGGATTTTATTGATTTTTGAAGTAGAAAAGTGAATTACAAAACACTAATACTCTCTAAGATGAGAGTCCATGAGCAACATGACTTGACCAAAAAATATCTCCCCCCTTTTCTAACTAACACTCTATTTATATAAGTACTTGAGAGAAGCCGACGTAAACATTCTATCGTGAACCATATTAACACCACATAAAACAAATCACTCACCTATCACATACACACAAGTACACCACTGCACTTGCACAAGTACACTCGCACATGCAACAAAAAACACACATACTACTTCACACTACTACACATTGGAGGTCATATCAATTCCTTCTCCCCTTAAGTTCATCCTTGTCCTCAAGGACAAAGTGGAACCCCAAAGAGCGGTAATCAACCAGGTCCTATGCTATCAAATGACACCACATGTAGTTTATAGGCAACATCATCCACCCCTTTCTAATCACACCCCGAGCCATCTTGATCTTCTCCCATCACCATCAACCTTAGGGACTTGTCCAGGCACCTATAATTAGCTGAAAAAAGGCTAATCTCATTTGAAACAATGGCCTTTGACCCTCTTCCCAAGAAACTCAGTATGCATCATTTGGTGTTGACCATGTGATTTGTGCCCATCCTCTCTTGACTAACCTGGAGTTAACTGTTAGATTCAATGAACCCCATGCTGAGGACTCACCATTCAACATCCATTGTTTTTGTAAAGTAGGTTGAAAATGTTCCTTTGGCTAAAAACTCTCAACATAGTAGTATTTTGGAGAAAATTGAGTGTGCACCATATTTGAATAGGAGTTTCAATATGTCTTGCTTCCACTAATTTCACTCCAAACTCCCTGATCAGCAAACAAAACTGAGAAGATTCCACAAGTAAACTCTCGTCCCACCTTCAATGCCTAATTCCATAGCCATATCTAAGGTAGTAGGTGCTAAGGTATCCAATCGAAGTTAAATGTTATCGCATAATCCACCGAGAAAAATACTCGAGCAGCTGCAAGTCCAACATTATCAGAACTTAAGGATTCAAACTCCTCAATATAATGTTCGAGAGATAAGGCTTATCGGAGTTGGGAGAGTCTCTTGAACATATTGGCCATTGATAAACCACCAAATCGCTTCATCAATTCCTCTTTCATCAACGACTAGCTCAAATCTGACACTCAACATTGAAGCATCCTCAACCAATGAACCGTTTGCCCTCTCATACATACTACAGCCAACTCAACTTTTTGCTCTTCTCTTGTATGTTGCACATCAAAGTATTGCTTGAACGTGAGGATCCAATTGGCCAAATCAATGCCATTGAACAAAAGGAAAAATGTGTTGAGAAGCATTAATGTTATATTTCTCATCCAACTCGTTTGGTCAACTGGAAGTATAGAACGATTTTGATCCAACAAATTCACCATTCCATCATGAGCAACCTGAGATGTAATGCAAGTTTTTCCAATGAGTACAAAATTCCCTCCGCTTCCTATTGTTTCCCCTTCGCAACTTCAATAGATAAATTTTCACTGGAACCTCCACCACCATTCTATATCCCCAACCACAAATCCTCAATCATCTGTTGCATCCGTGACATTGTTCCTTGGAGTGATGAAACATTTTCAGCCACTTCCTTTTGATCTCTATCCAAGGAAGCAATATGAAGTTGAAATTCAACAAATTCTTCCCACATCTCAACCACTTTCTTCTCCAATTCATCCACTTGTGCCTCTAATCGAGTCATTGGTCAATGAAATTCCAAAAAAAATTAATAATAAAATAAAATTGAGCTAAGGTTCCCGCAATGCAACAGGTTGGACCAATGATATGACCTAAGGAAATTCAACAGAAAAAAACAAATGAATTTTATTGATTTCTGTAGTAGAAAAGTGAACTGCAAAACCCTAATACTCTCTAAACTAAGCTCACACATAAGCAACATGCTCAGAACAACTCACTTACTTAACTAAAAGATATCTCCCCCCTTTTCTAACTCACACTCTCTATTCATAGTAGTAATTAAGAGACACTTCTAGACACACACTCCTATTATGCACCATATAACATCACATACAACACATCACTCATGTATCACATACACACAAGGACACCGTTGCACTTAAACAAGTACACCAGTGCATACAACACAAAACACACACACACACTACTTCACACTACTAGGCATTGGAGGTCATATCATACTCTCTTTTTGCTTTCAACCTACTCTGAATGTAAAAGGTAGCACATAACCATCAGTGGCATCATTGGTCCAATAGCCAAGTGAAGTCGAGATCCATGTGTTACACTGCTGCATCAATGGTGCAGCCATCAACAGGTACATAGCATTTCATAACTAAAATAAGCAGCCAAGTAAGATTGTAATCGAAAAGACAATGACTTATAAGTTACTTCCATGTTTAGCTATTGCTATCATAATCATTTTTTTCTGCAAAGCTAGAATAACCTATAATTGAGATCTCTCAATCCATGGAACATTTCTCACAAAAACAGTCTAGTATATATCACAAGTACTTGGGGGAAGCATTTGCTTATGATTAAAACCTCTTCAACCATGTGAAATATATTTGACTGCAATTACAAGATCAAATTGTCTCACTGGATGACATGCAGTTGCATGGTTATCTAGAGACATTAACTTAGGTAACACATATCCCATAAATTATGTTAGAGAAAAGTATGCCTTCTGGATACAGCAATAAGTTCCCCAATTTTAGCCACAAAAGGTGTGGCGCATCTATTGAGATCTTTAATCTATATTTTTTACATTCTCATTCGCCAAGCACTCACTCAATTTTTCCATCAGCTAAGTCGATGCTCCTGAAGTTTAATCAATAAACAATTTTCATCTCCCTCCAGACAGCTAATTTTGGGGGAAGACATATAATTACAAGGATATGAAGGCAAAAAAAAAACATCTTCAGTCACTGTAGGTGGAAAAAGAAGATTGCCTACACTACCACCCTCTAATTCATATTTTCATCCCAAAATTTGACATCCTAAATTCATATGCCTATAACTTTGAGCAACTTAAAAGGGCCAAAAGAGGAAAAAAAGAAAAAGGAGATAAAACCCTTCCTACTATCTCCACTGTGAGCTGTGGGATATAAAGAACTGGTAATCAGGAAGATTAACCTGCAAACATCGGAGCCAGTCATCAGCAGCTTGTAATAATGATTTCGTTTGTTGCCAGTCCTCAGCCCCCTTTTGAGTCAAAATTGAACCCCTTAGTTTATAGGAAGCAAGGCCAAAAGCAGGGAGAGAAAATTTGGAAGATGCATCAGCACCATGAGCCTTTCTACTGCTAGCACCATGAAACTGTGGCTCTACTTTGCCTAAAAAGATCACAGCACAATACCATTAAACAAATCTGAGCAACAATGGCATTTGTTTGCTGAATGTGTGTGTGAGAGAGAGAGAGAGAGATACTTTTGGCATGTGTGGATAGACAATGAAAGGTCAAAAAAGATGTATCCAGATTCTGTAGAGTCAGTCCTACAGGTATCCTGTATATTGGATACCTGCAAAGATGAGAAAAATCAGCATAAAATGAATTTCAGCAAAACAAAGAGAAGTGAAAGAAGATCTTACCAAGCCACACACAGCCAACTTGCAGGCAAGAGATCGCAGCTTCTGTACCTCTTCAGATCAGGAAACTGAGATGAAAGACTTGAAACCTGAGAAGTTGCAGATTGAAGCAAGATGGTAGAGTTTAGTAATTAAAAATGTACAATATGCAATAAGATAGAAGACAACGTACTGAGATACACAAACATCACTTGCCGTGTCATATAAAGGTTTCCGTTGATGTGGCTGTTCTTGTTCCATGTATTCAAATACTAACAACCCAGAAGATTCGCTAAACTCGGCCTCATTACTTGATGAACTCATAGGAAGTTTATCTCTCAATGTTAGCCTATTCATCTTTTGAGAGTTGATGTTTATAAGATTACGCTGGACCCATGCTCCATCAACACCCTTGACTCTCCTTTCAATTTCAGAGTCACTGCTCCCGGCACTACTTGTCTCTCTAGAAGACTCAGCATCACTATCATCCCCAGACCTCCTGTATAAAATTGAAGCCAAATCAACGGTTCAAGCATCATACTAGACAAATGGTCAAAGTTAAGACGGCATAATTTTATTAAATCCAGACACAGCAGAGCATTTAGGGATTCATTTCAAAGATCTGGCACCGTCTTGAGGAAACTCTACGTCTAAACTTCCGGGGTTTTACAAATCTTAAACAATATCTAGGCTTTTAGACTAATCAACAGTTTACTTTTGTCAAATAATAAATAAATATAATAACTCATACTATATTTTATAAATTTAAGTTTTTAGATTGATTGATTGTAATGTTAACATAATATCAAAGCAGAAGGTCTTAGGAATTGTCAGTCAACCCCTTTTAATTAAGTTATACACTTGGTGAGCTTTAATCAAAGTCCCAGCCTACAATTGACAGAGAGTATCAAATAATAAATATAACAATCTGCATCATATCTACAAGCTCAAGTTTTTAGATTGGTTAGCGGTGATGCTAATGCTAACCTTAACAAGTTTCATTGAATAAGTGATAAGATGATGACTCAGCACACACAAGTAGTCTTCCCAAGTTGCCTAGCATCCTAGTGAAGAAATCGGATACCAAAATTAATGATTAATTGGCTAAGTGGCCAAAAAGAATGATCCTTACCAACAGGATACATAGATGTACAAATTGGGAGCTTGATAAGAGAGCAAAAGTGACAGTAACCACGTATACGTTCAAAAACAAAATCAATTAGCCATAACAGATTATGTTTCTGCCAAGCAGAACCCAGGAAAAAGATGAAAACCTTCAACAACTTAAAAGGAAAACAAGATGTTAGCTAAGAACTATGTCATATGAGGTCGATTCCAATTATTAAAAACATATTAGGTCAGCTTGCTTCAGACTAAATCAGCAACAAAAAGCTCATAATTTGCTACTTGCCACTTATTGGAACGCTAAGGTGCCAAACACATCACTTGATATCTCTTCTCAACTGTGCAAAGTACCACAGCCTCTTAAGACCCTCTGTGCATGTTCTATCAATCACAACAGAACCTGCATGGTAAGTCAAAATTCCATCTCCCAACCTATTCTTATTATAATAGTGCTAGAAAAAAACACCAAGAGAATTGAGCATTCTTGACACTTTTACACATCTGTATTTTCATGCAGCGCAGAGAATCATGATGGAGAGAGGCTTTAGCTGAAGAAGGTTTAGCAGCAACAGATAATGCAAGCCAGTACATAGTTTCATACATAAATATAGGTAGATGATACAGGAAGGCATGCCTAGCACACACTTAATCTTGCTTGGATGGCCCCTGCTCAAAGAAACTTGCACTAAATCCTATCCTCATTTACCATGAATTTGAGCCTCAATTACTGTAGAACCAAAATAAGAGCAAGAGGGGTCAAAACATCACTGTACAGCCATTCCTTATCACAAACATGTATCCACACACTTCAAAGAAATTACATGTTGGTAACCATGCATACCTAACTCAAATAACTTAGAACAAATTAGCCCAAGGGACACCAAGATTTTGAAATGGCACGTCTAGTTGATATTATAAGTGGAATAGAATAGCTATTCTTCCTTGTAGATCTATTTTTGCATTTTGTTCATAGAATTACTATTCCATGGAATTACTATTACTGCAAAATTAGGAGCTTCAATTCCTCCATAAGATCAAAGGAATAGCTATTCCACAGTCACTTCTAGCATATTTTTAAATTTTCTTATGAAACCTGAAAGGAACTATAAGGAATAGCTCTTACTTATCTGTTATTTTCCTTAAGAATTACAATTCCATTCCCACCTTATCACATTCCGCACACCAAACATGTCATAATATTAAAGGGTTAGATCTCACTGTCTCCCTCTCACATGTGCAAGTGGATGCAAGATTGCACACTATTCTCTTGTGGTGGTGTCTACAATCTGTGAGAAGATAGTGTACATAGACTATTTTTAGGACATCCAGTTATCTTATAGCTATAAATGGAGAAACCTGTTTCCAATTTTTCAAAAAAAATCAACACAGGTTTTTATTTCATACAAACCAGTGTGGACATACTTGACTTCATGATATGTATAACTGAGTAAACAAGGGCGTTATTGAAGTTTTAGCTCACTCCATCAGCAGCTACACTTCTCACAGGTACTACTCTTATCAAAAAACTTTCTTTTTTGAAACTGAATCCCCATCCTAAACATATCTGTCCAAGATTGTATACACAAATCACTATGACCACCAAGGATGGCACCATCGTGATGAGATGCTACTTAATGATGAGGAGCAGATAAGGGTTTTAAGGAGAGAGAAAACAAACTTCCGTGAGAGTCATTAATATGTAGGTTTCCATGGGCTAAATAAAAAAAACAGGTTCAGACCAAAGGATATGTAATAGGAGCAAGAGATACTTGCAAACTAGAGTACCAAGAATAGGTGTATGAGTGATCGTAACATCCTTGCATCAGTGGAATCAATCTGCAGAATGCAATATCATATGGGACTTGTCATGGGCAATTTTATAGAGAAAATCTTATTAGGAGGGGTTAATCATTTTTTTTAAATATTTTATACATATCGTCAAATATAGTTTTTTTAATTTATTATTATGGTTCTTTAATTATTAGGAGGGAGCCTTTTCTTTTTGTTAGCTGGAATAACAAGGTTACATAAACACATTATCATGAGAAATAATACAAAGGGCAGAACTTACTATAAAAGAGACTTTCTAGAAATTTTCTAATAAAACATTGAAGGACCACCAACTTATCATTTCTTATGGTATCTAATCATGTTTCTCTTTGAGAATTCGTGTCAGTAATATCTTTGCCACGTTTGGTTCAATTAGAGATAAAGCATCTCAATCTCAGGACAATGGGATAGTTTTAGGGCTAGGTAGGGAGGATACAGCACAACAACTAGGAATGTTTTCTTTTTGGCTCAATGTACCATTTAAGAATTATGTATAAGGATTTATCATTTCTTCTTTTCTTTTACCCTTTTTGGTAATTAATTAGTTTCACCAATTCTTCTTAATATGTAAACTTAATCTTTGTATTATCATCGAGGAGAGAAAAGCATTGTGTTAGTTCAAAAAGACAAGGTTTACTTGTTATGTCTTGTATCCATTAAAAGATGGGTTCCCTATAGATTTATTGTGCATCTTTTGTTTAAAGAAGTTAGATATACTATGTTTTAATAGTAGTAGTACTGTACTGGTGTTTTGATATTTTGATTTTTATAGTGTTTTCATGAAGATTATATTGGAAACAACTGAAAAATATATAAGATGCCAACAGCCACCTCAGAGGCTGGAACTGACATGTTACACAATGCCCCACTATCCATAGATGATAGATCTCAAATCAAAATTTTTGTGACTTGCACCTTCTTATATAGGATATGGGATAGAGTATGGCCCTCCTATCATATTCATCAAGTACCTGCTCACCCTGGTACTACTCTACTAGGGTAAATGGGTATATCAAAATATTTTCTACAAGCAAAAGAGACCTTAGAATGGCAAAGAGCTTCCCAAGACAGATGGGGGCATGGCAGAAGACAGTTGAATATGAATGCAGCCTTACCCTTGCATTTTGTGAAGCAGCTGTTTCAACACCACAAAGGTGTGACCACTTGGTCATCAAGGAAGCAACTTAATTCTGCTCACCGTCAAACATTTTCCATGAGTGAATAGGAAAAAACAGAAGGGCACATTTTTGGAAAATCAAAAAATATTAAGGGGTTATGGGATTTTTGTGGTGAACCGTGTGATCTAGACAATTCCCAAAGAGAAAGGTAAACAATCCACAAGGCTTTCAAAAAGTTACTAACCTAGCCCCTCCATTCATTTCATTCAGAAATGGAAAACACTAGCCTTTCAATTGCAAAATTTCTATGCCTACTCTTGATATTCTTTTTCTTTTCTTCTTTTTGGGTAAGTATGCTCTACTCTTGTTTTGTCTATAACTAAACAATTAAAACTCTTGTGCACTTTGTCCAAAACTTATATAGACTGCCATTTAGTTGCATAATCGATGTATAAGATCCAAGAGCATCCTTGAAAAATCTCCCACAACTTTTACTGGAGAGACTGTCAAACACATTAGTAACAATGAAAACAGTAGATGCCTGACAACAAAATTTTAATCTCCACAGATTATTTACAGAGGATGAAAACAGCTCAGTTAGAGGGCCCAAGTAGTATATCATGAGTGCAAGGTAGGAGAAACAAAAAAAGAGAACATGGGATCCTTTGATGGAGGAATCACATCTTGTTACATTGTTGCCATAGATGATTCTAACCAGCATGAAGGGAAAAGAAAATGGTATGGTATATGCATCCTTTGTAATTGGAAATAGCCTAGTTTTCCTTGCAGTATCTTCTAAGTGGACATTTTTTTCCTTGGATTTGCTTTAGAAATCATTTTGCATCTCATATCATCCATTAATTTATTAAAGCTGTACCACTTAGTGCATTATACCATTAAGACACTCCATTTTAGTAAAAAAGAAAATAAATGATACATTACAGTCCCTTAAAACAAGCAAAATAGAATGCGAAAGGCTGAAGAAATTTCTCCAACTTCACTACACAACAATGCAGAGAGTTCAGCTCTTTCATGAGAAACAAACAACATACAAATAATTCCTACAGAAGCAATTATTTGCCAAGAGAATGAAATGGGATCTATGATCGCCTATGGAAGTTAAAAAAATTTTACTGCATTATTTATTTGTTTGCTTGGATTTTTTTAACTCTACACAACAAATAGAGAGAAACTCAAGTTTACATAATGGACAATGAATAATTTTGGTCTGCTATGGCTACACCACAAGCAGCATGAGACAGTTGAAGCAATAGTAGGAATTAAATTGATAAGTCAAGCAAAGTCATATAAATGAGGAAAACTCATTGCTGTAAGCAAGTACAAAAGAAGGTGAGACCAGCAAAAGTTGCAAGCAACATATCAGTATAAATAATTACCAGAAAAGAATATATAAGTACAAATTAAGAGATGTAGAATGAAAGGAACAATATGAGTTCACCTTGGTCTAAGGGGACCTATGTACAACTGTATACCAGATAAAGAAGGAACATAATATTGTTTGACAGCCTCTTTGCCATTCAACACAAGCGGCACACCCGCTCCATACACACTCCATTCTCTAAATGATTCCCATAAATCTTCCAAAACAAAGTATGGGTGTAAATCTACATCCCTCGTTCTGCATCCCCTTGCTCTTAGCTGGAAAAATAAAACACAATATTTTCAGCATAGAGCATAACAATCCATTTTCTTTCCCCCTACCAATTTTTGTACTTGATCACCACAAATCAAAGTTGAAAAAACTTGCAACTTTGAGCAAGAAAGATGGTCCATTATGATATCATTATCAAAACTATCTGCACTAAATCATCATCCCATGTCGTGTGCCTCAATGAAAATTTACTATAAAACACATGATGATTGAGGGACTTGGACTTCATTAGATCTTCCAATCCTTGACAGGTACGAGATGATAGCTTAGGTGACAAGCGCTTAGGTCACAAGCAAAATCAGTCTAATTAAATGCTGCTTCCACAGTTTGTTATAATTGCCATATGCTATTTAAGTTCAAGGATAAATTATGGAAGGGGCAATGAAATCAGTTATGCATGATTCGGGGAAAAGGTTGAAGCATAAATTTGACCAAAAGATGTGAGTAACAGAAAAAAGGATTTACTGAATACAGGATATGTACCTATTAGGAGAGATTGGATTGAGATAATGAAGCTACAAAAACATTATATTAGTCAATAATAAAGATGAGAGAAAACAGATAAAATTTGTGTATATTAATAAACTGATAACCAAAAAATAATGATAAAAAGAAATATTTTAGTTTTTCCAAAATGCAGTAGATGCTAGTTTGCCATTGTCAAGATAAAGCATGTATTTCAACATATATGTAGACCCCATTAGACCAAGGGCTCTCAGTTTTTATCTTCAATGATCTCGAGACCATCCAACTACTCATCAATGATATGAAAACAAGCTGCATTTGAGGGGAAAAATAAAAGAAAACAAAAATTGCAGGGTTGATCCCTCTTAGGACAAGCCTGGGATAATCACCGGTTTAGTAATCTAAATGCAAAGTCAGGCTGTACACAAACCATAGACTCCCATTTCATTTGGAAAATCATGGTTATAGTAGTATCTTTACCCAACCGAAAGAACTCATGCTCTTTCCATACACCATTAAAGCAACCCAACAACTGAAAACTCCACCTCTAATGCATATATTCCAAGTTTCCAGAGCATCAAAACAAATCCAGACAACAACTCAAACACCAACAAATAGGCATATTGACCAATTAATCTTCTCCACCAAAAAGCATTCCACATTCTAACAGCTCCTCACTAATCAACACTGAAAGTTTCAAAAATGAACCACCAAGTCACACCGAACCGAAATACGGGCACGAATTAAAACCCAATCAATAAACCAACACGAAATGCCACACCCCAATGAAAGAATTTAAATTGCTTCATTTTCTGAAATGTCATACCTCAGGCAAGCCAAATTGAGCCTGAACCGAAGGCTTAACTGATTCCATCAATCGATCCAAATTAGTCAAATTCACATTACTACTACTAGTACTACTATTACCATTACTTCTGGGAGAACTACCCGAGCTCGGTCTCGTAAATGCCACTGACTCATCTGCCTCTGCATCGGCCACAGCAGCTTTCTGCTGTCTCTGTTGCTGCTGCTGCTGCTGCAAGAGGAGCTGCTGCTGCTGGCGCCGAATCGGTGGAGGGTTGTAGAACCGGCTGTCGGGGTGAGTACGAGTGATGGCAAAGCCACCAGAGTTGGACATTTTGGTAAATTGGGAACTAAATTAAGGTTAGACTCGGAAAATGGAAAATACCAGATGAATGTGAACAGTAGGGATCAAATTGAGGAAGTAGGAGCGAGAGTTAGGTAAAGGTTGAATTTTGACGAAGAGGAGAGAGAAAGTGAGTACATTGCATTACTGGGTATTTATTTATTTGTGGTCTTGGGTTCTGTGTGTGCGCTTATGATTTGTTTGGAAGAGGAGGAAGCGAAGAGTCAGAATAAGAAGAAGAAGAAGAGGAGGAGGAGGAGGAGGAAGGGAAAAGAAGTGATGAGTAAAGAAAATGGAAGATGAAGTGAGGGCTTGTGTTTTGCCTTTGGGTTTTTGGGTTTGGTTTTGGCATTTTCGGACAAGTAAAGATTTGGGTGTCGTTTGAGAAGAAAGTAAGTATTTTCTATGTATTAAGTATAATTAGAATTTAAATCCATAGCCGGATGTATAAATATAATGATTTTCTTTTTTTAATTACTCATTCCAATTACTGCATAATTAAATTTTTTTAATATTTATCAATACTTTTATAATCTAATTATATGAATAATGCTATTTTTTTAATGAGATTGACTAAATAAGATTCGCTTTTAAAATTGCAATATGAGATATTGTTAAAAATATATATATTTAGCATCTATTCATCATGTGTATATATAATATATAATACTCCTTAATTTTAGTAAAACTTGATAATAGAAAAACCAAACCAATCCTACCGACAGAGCAGGAGCAAATATATAGATAATTAAAAATATTGTTGCATAGATAATATATTATACAGATAGACACATTGTGCATTTAAGCATACTATATATAATATACCAAATATAACACCATAAATAAGATATTTATGAAATCTATACAAATTTATGTGTATATAAAATTTTAGTACGAGTTTGATGTGAAATAAGATATAAAAAGCCCCTACCCTCTAAATCACCGGTTCGTACGAGAATGAATGTGACAACCACCAACTTTTTTTTTTTTTTTTCGCCAGAAGAACTCCCAACTTTTATGATATGTTTTTTGTATTGGAAATTTTATCTGGTAAAAAATTCACGTGTTTCATGCAAAAAAAATTGAATTTTGTAAATTAATGATTTGAAGTGCCATTCTTAACTCAATAAGGAAAGAAAGGAATGCCCAGTTGTAGCTCCGTTGAGGATTGAAAATCATGTAATAAACATCGTGGTGATTACTCGTTCGTGATACGAACGCGGAAAATAAAATGTATAAAGTATTTTGGTCGTATTAATTTGTTGGAGTTGGAGATTTTAGTATATCTCTTTTTCACTTACCGGTGGCACAGGCGTGTTGCGCTGGATGGGGGGGGGAAAGTATAGATAAAAAGTTAAATATCTTATAAAACCCTAGTTTTCTATGTAGAAAAAAGACTAAAGTAGTAATTAGTTGCAGTATAGTATACAACAGGAAAACAACACAACATAGCATAAGGGCAATAGCTAAATATATATATATATATATAGGTTTTCTATGCTTTGTTTTGTGCACTAACAACGTAAGGCTTTTTTTATATTTTATGTTTTTTTTTTTTTTGTTATGCTATAGCACATATTAGACTAGCCATTTTAGTAATTATATTATTTATATTTCCAACCTACATTTTTCCTTACATTCCATCTTACCACCACTACCACCACCACTACCACCACCACCTTTACATCACTTTCTACTCCTTTAGCTCCTATAATCACTAAGTAGCATTATTATGATAATAGCGACCCACAATATTCATCGATAATAGCAATAACGACAACAAAGTGGTGGTTATATAAAGGTGATAGCGATAGTAATAATATAGCTCTGCAAAAGTATTTATAATGTAATAACTGTGGTAATTACATAATGATAGTTATAGTAAAGTCGTAATAATATTGGTGATGATGATGCAATACAATGAAAATGATGATAATGGTGGTGTGTGAAGAATCCTAAAATAGTACTAATAGTAGTAGGTGGTGTAGCAATAGTGGTGCAAGTAGTGATTATAATGGCATAGTAGTAATAATAGGATGATGAAGGTGGCAATTTGATGCTAGTGTTACATGATTAAAACATTGATGGTTATAGTGATGGTGGCAATAGTAATAGTGGTGAGGATTGATTAACAAAAGTGTTAATTTTGGATTTTGTTAAGATATTTTACTTTGTTTTGTTTGAAAATTTTTCTAAGAATAGATAAAAATCTTAAGATTGTTACTAGAAATTTACGATTTGCACAATTCTTTATCTTCATAGTATTTACAATTCAGTATTATTTATATACATAATCCCATATTATATATATAAGGAATTAAACATGTAGAAACCTCTAATACATCAATTTAAATCTTTTTTTTTTTTTTACCATCTTCTTTATATGTTCAAACAACAATCACATTAAACACCACGAAATAAATTTCTTCAAACACTAACATGATGCATCTAACTTACAAAATAATTTATTTGAAAATAATAATAATATATTTAACACAAACCATATTTTACAACTTAAGTCATCATAACATGTAGATACATAATATAATCTATATTTTGCATTCACTATCAACAATCAAATTTATTATTAATAACATTTCTAAGGCAAAAATAATATTCAAATAATACACTCATTTATCAACCATAGAACCAATCAATAATGAAATTCTTACATATCATTTTCATTAGAGTTTCAATTAACCATAGCCATTTTAAAATGACAATACAAAGTAATTTGTAACATTGACAAAAATAACAATATATGTAGATAAGCCCTCGAACATATATATCACTAACGTGGTCACAAGAGATTATTAAGTAGTAATGACCTTTAGAATTGAATTAGAGGAAATATAAATTCTATGGACTAGTTTAGCATGTTATTATTTTCCCAATATTTAAGACACAAATAATGATGACATAATGGATTTTTTTTTTTTAAATGTAGTTTCAATTTTTAAAATATTTGTATCATTTTGACATAACAATATGTGCACAGGCCGCTTTTATTATATTTACAACACTATGAGTTTATCTTTAAATTCACCTCATGGATACATTAACCTAATGATTTAAGCCAACATGTAAAGTCAAGCTTTATACGAATACAAGACACTTTATTATATTTACAATACCATGACTCTATCTTTAAATTCACCTCATAGATACACTAATCCAATGATTTAAACCAACATGTAAAATTGAATTTTATAGGAATACAAGCCCCTTTTTCGAAAAATATTATAGAAAAAGGCCTTAGGTGATAAATATTTCAAATATAGTATAGTGAAAGTGTATGCTCCTTTAACCCCTCATTTTTTACGTGCGCCTTCAATATAAAAAGTTCCTAAATTGTGAAATACTAAAGGCGCATGTCAGTGTATTTCAATTACATTGAAAGCACGTGTATTGAATGCGTCTTCAATATATTTCAATTATACTACATGCGTCTTTAGTATAATTGAAATATATTGAAGATGCATTTAGTATAAGCACTTTCTTTTGTCGCCCCCAACAAATGACAATAACCAATCATGTTAAACCCGAAATACATTATTCACTGCAGATACTAACACAAGCTACATACAATCAAATACCCCCTTCCAATAGGCTAACTCCACTTGCCAAAAGGCACAAGAACAAGATTCAATATACTCCATTTCACAAAAGAGACAAGAATTCATGCAGAAGTTAGAAATTACGCAATGTATTATCAGATAGAGAGCTGGCAACACATATTAGCATTCAATAAAAGCTCAACATATATTCTTTAGAAGTATATGTATACAACAATTATTTAATTACACTTGTACAAACAATTACAAGAAATTGCTAGTCTATCTTATCTCTCCTACAGAACTATAAGGCTTTAACAATATAAGACAGCATAGAATGCCTTTAGCACACTAGAGCCTCTAAAGGCTCTACCAAAGTATCCTCTATCTCATAAGGAGGTACTGGACTAGTAGGAGGAGCGGGCTCTATTTAAGTAATGCCCTCCTCCATGGAAGACTGTAAGTAATGCTCTATACTTAAGTCATCACTTATGCTAATGTTGTTGCATATTTCATTCATATCTCACTCAAATGTCACATATCCACTGCTTTCACAATCGGTGTTGAAGGAAGGGATAAGACCCCTAATAACTCTATCCACCGTCTTGTTTTGTTATGGAAGTTCTAGAGTTTGGGTGGTACACATTAACACTTGAGGGGGGCGGTATAGTTTCACTAGTACATGTAACTAGCACATCACTAGTAATAAACTTTAGATTTTCCTCAAGATGTCCCATATCCTCTCCATCTTCCTCCCTATCATCAAATCTAACATCTTCCCATTCATCTCCATCTAGCTCCTCATCTCCCTCTTTGTTGTCATCTGTCCATAGTCATTTTCTCTACATATGGATCACATGACTCTTCATGTTCAATAATCAACCTAAGTGCTTCGTTAGGTTGCTCTTCTATGATATCAACATGTTTAGGCTCAGTGAAATCCATATAGGGGTCATGTAACTTGTCTAAATTTGACATCACCATACCAGTCATCATAAACTGCACTTAGGGTGTGGAAATTTTTGATTTTTTGCTTGAAATATGCTCTAGTCGGCCTGAGCACTTTATTCCCCATAGTGCTTAATGTATACCTCCTAGATGGTCCATTCCTTAAAAGATTCAACCATCTCAATGAATTTTTCAATATCTTCTTCATCGCTAATGGCCATCAGCTTATAAGTAACCTCCGTCATAAAAGAAAGGATGCTTGTACACGATTTCAACCTCAGCCGAGTAAACTCCAATGCTTCCAGAAATCTTCTTAAAGAAGTGAGAGAAGTTTGCATCATTTCTCATCTTCAACTTCTTAACAGGCTCTCTATTGTACTTAGGCCCCAAGTTGCCATTAACAATGTTTGCATTAACATATACGATTACCGTCACATAATCTACCATTTTTACCCTAATAATATCAACATCAACCAACAAATTAGTTAAAAAAAAACCATTCCTTAAACACCGCAAGTCAACATAATAATTTACATTCAATCACCTCCACAAATTTTCTAAGTTATGGGGTAAAACTCTATTAAGAATTCCCTCAAATACATAGTGTGTGTTGAATTTCAATTCTAAATTTGCATGCTACACCTAAGATTTCATGTTAAAAACTATGGAATATGACAATTAACGTACATTTTTAACTATTTCTAACATTAGTTCACGCAAGATATTAAAAAATAATAACCTAATGATAAAAATCAAACTACATGACCTTTGACCCGTAGTTATGCCCGAGGCCTAAAAAGACTAATGAGGTGAATCTTTCCATTCCAATTTTCTACTGCTGAGACCGAGCTAATCCTTGCTGCCAATTGACTTCTTATACCAAGTTAACTAACTACATACCTCTCAGAAGTCGTACGCCAACTGAACGAATACCCTGCTAACAGCCTAGCCCCTCATACACACCTACTCGACCATAACCAAGCCAACCACCATCTCGGCAACCTTGGTGTCGAGAAGCTAAGAGCTTTAGCATATATTCACAACCATCTCTTCTCAAACGGAGCTAGGTCTGATCAGCACCTCTACTCGATACCCTTATTCGATCCCCTTACTTAGCTTTCCATCCTAATTGATAAGGATCGAAGGCTGATTATACGCTCCTGAACCCAAGGGCTCTCTTAGGTGATTCGCCTATTTATTCAAGGTAAGTTAAGCGCCGAGGAGCAGTGCTTGCCCTAGTCCAATCTGCCGAGCTACTTCGCTCTCCATGCTATCCAAGGTGTTAACAAGGTGACTAGCCAACATACCGAACCAAACCTTATGCTATGCACAAGTCCACACTAAATCTGAATACAGTAATCTGTAAGGTGCCAAGGCCAAGTTGATTACTGTTAGGAGCCAACCCTTCGAAGCCAACTCGATTATGTGCTGTCCCTGAACCAACCCTAATCCAACCCCAGCAGTCAAGGTACCAAACTTCTAGTGCCAAACGGACCTAAACAGAGGCCCACCCCTACTCAGCTCACAACATTGTTAGAATCGCAGAGTAAAAACGCATGCACACTATCCTTTCTAACAACCGTACTGTCTTTTCTAATAGAGGACGTTCGCTACGTACGATTTCATGCTTTCTTCGTAAATTATTTTCCTTTTATTTAGCAAATAGGGCTTCATTTTTGTAATTTTCTATAACATATGACTTACCCTGACAGGATACTATAAATGATCACATAATGTAACAGTTACAAAAGAATATATATATATATATATAGAAGAATACACTGAACTTTTTCTTACCCTTCCTTGAGCTAAATGTCCTCTTGCTTACTCTTGAGCTACTCTTATCTAGCCAATTCAAGTGTGGACTAGTGGTGAGTGACCTCCAGCCATACTTATGCGTCATATTAAGTATGACCTGAGCTCGTGTGAGGTGTTGGTGCGTTATATCTGTCGTCAATGCATGAGAACCCCTACTTACCCTCGACTATCATTTACTTTTCGAGCCATCTTACGGCTTAGACCTAACCTTTTAGTTACACACGATATTAAGTTCGTGTGTTCATCCACAAGTCCATATCAAAGATGATACGAACCAAGACTAAGAACAAATAAGATCGATTGTAGGAGTGGGTCTAAGCTTACCAAAAGCTTAAAGAATGAAATGGAAAGTAGTGCAACAACTGGATAAGTAAATAAGCAAACCCACGAACAGCTCCATAAGATATGACACAATAATGGAACTTTTGAAGACTTACGACACAACTCGATATGACACATGAGATAGTCGATAAGGTTACATGCTACTTAGCCTTACTTAAGGATTAAGATAAGAGTGAAGTAAGTAAATAAGTTAAGGAAGGAATGTTCACAAAGAAGTATATTCAATATATTGAAGATGATGATTCGTATCTTGCGACTACATATACAATGGGTATTTATACTGGATAAATTAGAGCAACCTACCTAAAATGGAAAAAACAAAAAGGGTAATGTCTAAAAGAAGCAATGTACAAGGAATACAAAGAGGTAAAAATGAAAATTCACAGAAAAATAATGATTAATGTAGCAGATTCCTTTATGTAGTACTAGGGTATGTGGCAATAGCCTATTGAGGATGTTGTTGGTTGAAACAGATAAAATAATACGATCAGTGATACGAACTCGTAGATGAACACACAAACCTAATATCACGTGTAATTAAAAGGATGGGTCTAAGCCGTAAAATGGCTGGAAAAGTAAATGATAGTCAAGGGTAAGTAAGGGTTCCCATGCATCGATGATAGATATGATGCACCAATGCCTCACATGAGCTCAGGTCACACTTGATATGACGCATAAATATAGCCAAAGGTTACTCACCATTAGTCTACGCTTGAATAGATTAGATAAGAGTAGCTTAAGAGTAAATAAGAGGACACTTAGCTCAAAAGAAGGTAAGAAAAAGTTCAATGTATTATTCTGTATATATTCTTTTGCGGTTGTTACATTATATAATTACTTATAGTATCCTATTAGGGCAAGTTCTACGTTCTAGAAAATTACAAAAATGAAGCCACATTTGCTAAATAAAAGGAAAATAATTTACGAAGAAAGCATGAAATCGTATACAGCGAACACCCTCTTTTAGAAAGGATAGTATGGTTATTAGAAAGGACAGCGTACGCGCATTTTTACTCTGCAATTCTGACAATGTTGTGACCGAGTAGGGGTGGGCCTCCGTTCAGGTTTGTTCGGCGTCAGAAGTTCAGCACCTTGACTGCCGGAGCTAGACTGGGGTTGGTTTAGGATGGCTTATAGTTGGGTCGACCTCGGAGGGTCAGTTCCTAACAGTAATCAACTCAACCTTGGCATCTTAGAGATTGCTATATTCAGATTTAGCGCATGGACTTGTGCATAGTAGAGGGTTTGATCCGGTACGTCAACTGGTTGCCTCAGCAACACCTTGGATAGCATAGAGAGCGAAGTAGCTTGGCAATTCAGATTAAGGCAAGCACTACTCCTCGATGCTTAACTTACCTCAGACAACCCGGCAAACCACTTGAGAGAGCCTTTAGGCTCAGGAGTATGTAATCGGTTCTTGATCCCTATCATCCCCTTTGGGTTGTTTAAGATTTGGGATCAAATCTAGTTCAAGTCCAGGTCGCTCATCTTCAGGAGTGTAAGGTTAGTGGTCAACAGTTGGCATTCGGTAATGTTAAAGGAGTATAAGACCCTATATCCTTCAGACAATCTAATCCTATAAACATTAAGGTTGATCTTTTCAAGCACTTTGAAAGGTCCGTCGACCTTAAAAAAAAACTTGCTCTTCCTTAAGTTTGAGAATCGTTCCTTACTGAGATGTATCCAGACCAAATCGCCTAGTCGAAATTATCTTTTCCTTCGTCCTTAGCTTTACTTTTTAAGCTTAATATTAGCTTGACCTAGTTGCTCTACAACCTTTTGGTACATAACTTTGATGACCTCAACCCTTTCAACAGTTGGCTAGTCATCATCAATCATCAGTTGGGGTACTTAATCCAATGGCAGCTCGAGGTTGAACCCACAGGCGACCTCAAATGGAGACATACTTGTTATATTGTGGGCGATCCTATTGTAGGCAAACTCAATGATTGGTAGGCACAAATCCTAATCGATTGTATTTCGTTTGGCAGCAACCCACAACAAAGTTCCCATAGTTCTATTGACAACTTTAGTCTATCCATCGATCTGTGGATGGCAAGACGTACTGTACAGTAACTTGGTTCCCATTCGTTTCCACAACGTCCTCCAAAAGTGGCCCATGAACTTGGGGTCTCGGTCTAAAATAATAGTCTAGAGAATTCCATGCAGCTTGATTACTTCCTATAAAAAAAGAAAAGAGATAGTCGAAGAGTTGTTAGTTTTAGAATAGGGCACAAAATGTGTCATCTTGCTAAATCGATCCACAACCACCATGATAGAGTCCTTCCCTTGGGACATCCTCGGCAATCTTAACATGAAGTCCATACTCAACTCGAACCATAATTTAGTCGAGATTGGCAAAGGTTGGTAATGTCCTTACTCGGCTTGACTCTTCGCTTTTTGACAAGTCACACACTTTTCTAACATGGACTAGACATCTCTCTTCATCCTTAGCCAAAAGAATCTGAAGGTTAGTACCTCATAAGTTCGATGCTGGCTAAAGTGTCCTATCAATCATCCTCCATGCGCTTCACGCACTAGCAGTTATTGCATGGAATAAGTCGAGATACATAGCCTTCTCTTCCTAAATAAGTATCCATCTTCCTTATGATAGACATCTAATGTCCATCCTTCTTCACAACAGGTGTAAATAAGACTAAAGTGTGAGTCCTCAACATATAAATTCTTGATGGTTGAAATACCAAGTAGCCTCGTCTATAACTTGATCAGGAGGGTATGTCATCTTGACAAGGCATCGGCCACTACATTGTTCTTCCCATTCTTATATTTTATGATATAAGAAAAACCCTCTATGAACTCAACCCACTTGGCTTGTCTCTAGAACAACTTCTGTTAGCTCTTTAAATATCGCAAGGATTCATGATCGGTGTAGATTACAAATTCCTTGGGCAGCAAATAGTGTTAACATACCGTTAGGGCTTGGATTAAAGAGTAGAACTCCTTGTCGTAGACGAAATAGTTGACTATGGCTCCTTGAAGTTTCTTACTAAAGTAAGCAATAGGTCAGCCTTCTTGCATTAGCATAACACCTATGCCTAGTCCGAATGCATCACACTCTACTTCAAATACCTTGTCGAAGTTCGGTAGAGCTAAGATGGAGGCTGTAGTTAGCTTCTCCTTCGCATCCTCAAAACTCCTCCTCTCTTTCTCACCCCCATCTGAATTCAACATGCTTCTTTGAGAGTTTGGTAAGTGGGGCTACAATCATGCTGAAATTCTTAATGAATTAGTAATAGAATGATGCCAGGCAGTGGAAACTTCTCACATCGGTAGAACAGGTCGACTCAGACTATTTTATGATTACTCTTATCTTCTCTTCATCAACCTAGATGCCACCTCCACTTACAACAAAACCCAAGAAGATCACATTGAAATGATAAAAGTCACACTTCTTCAGATTGGCATAAAGCTGTTCAGCTCGGAGTTTTGCAAGCACTTGTTGAAGATGCTTTCGGTGAGTCTCTAAATCGGGATTCTATACTAGAATGTCATCAAAACAAACTATGATAAACCTTCCTAGTAATTCTCGAAGTGCATGATTCATAAGTTGTATGAATGTGCTTGGCACATTGGACAGCCCAAATGGCATTACAAGCCATTCATATAAACCATGTCGTGTCTTGAAGGCAATCTTCCACTCATCGCCTTCACATATTCGAATTTGATGGTACCCAGCTTTAAGGTTAATCTTAGAGAACACTCTTACTCCGCTCAATTCATCTAGCATGTCATCAAGCCTAGGTATGGGATACATGTACTTGATGGTGATTCAATTGATCACTCAACTATCCATACACATCCTCCAAGACCCATCTTTCTTCGGTACTAATAAGGCCAGTATAGCGTAAGGGCTTAAGGACTTACGCACATACCCCTTCTTTATCAACTCATCCACTTACCTCTGTAGTTCAACAACTTGTTTAGGATTCAACATATAAGCAGGCTAGTTTAATAGTACAACTCTTGGTTATAGGTCGATCGCATGCTCAACGCCTTGATTTGGGGGCAAACCATTCAGCAGCTCTTCCGAAAACAGATTGAAAAATTCCTCCAGTAACGTTTTTACTTCGATTGACAGCTCCTCTTCCCTGGGTCTCATCTCTAGAAGCTTCCTTACTAGCAGATAGGTCGATCCTTCCAACTCCATTTCTCTTTTCAATCCAACTTGGGTCAATACCAAAGCCTCCTTCTTCAATACTCGACTCAGTTGGGACTGCATAACCTTTACCTACTCAGTAGTCATAGGACCCAATTTCATCCTTCTGCCTTTATGCACTATAGAGCTTGTATTCCTTCTTCCATCATGTATAACTACTCAATCAAACATCCATAGTCGTCCAAGTAGAATGTAGGATGCACTCATTAATGTAGATCAATACAGACACCTGTTTGTTTACTTATAAGGCTCCCTTGTCATTAAGTCAATGAAGCTTGAATAGATTTGGGTAGGACATGGTCAGAAATTTCAACTGTTGGACCATAAATGCAAAGGCTGCATTAATGCAGCTCCCACTATCAATGATTAGCACGCACAGTGAGTCATTCACCTTGCATCTAATATGGAAGAGATTTTCTCTCTATTAGTCTTCAAGCACAGAATTAGCACTCATTATCCTCCTCAATACTAAAGCTATCGGCATGAAGTTACCTTCCTTATTATAGATAACTTCCTCCTCGAACATCTCGGTCTGTCCGTCCTCCTTCAACTCCTCTACTTCTTCATCAGTATTATCGACCTCATTAGTACTATCATTGTTTACCTATTCAAACACTCAGCAGCCATGTGTCCAAATTCTTAGCATTTGAAACACTTGATCTCACTTGTCTTTCTCCTTGAACTCTAGCCTTTCTCAAACTTCCTTGAGGATTCCTTCTCCTTAGCTCAGGTGGTCAATATGGGTTGGGTTTTAACAACCTTATTCGGTTCTATTCATACTGGTCTGCTCAGAACAGTTCGACTACTACCTAATCGGCCAATAGGGGGTTGGAATCTTCCTATTTGACCTTTCTATCCGCTAAGCAACTCAGATTGTGTCATCAAGTGTTTTAGCGTCCAGGATTTCCAAGACATCCCCAATCTCATACTTCAATCCGCTACTGAATCGAGACACAGTTTGGTCTTTAGACTCTATGACTTCGCATTGGATCGTTAGCATCTAGAATGCTTTAACATAAGTGTCTACACTTGATCTTCCTTATTTCAATTCTTGAAATCTCTTAAAGGCATCTTGTAGATAATAGCTCGGCACAAATCTTCTCCTCATAACTCTCTTTATGTCATCCTAACTCCTAATCTCTTGTTTTCCTTCTCTTCTTCTGGTAGCCTGCAAGTTCTTCCACCATAAGGCGGCATAACTAGTGAACTCCAACATTGAAAATCTAACCTTTATATTATTAGGCACTTCGTGGCATTCAAACTGCTTTTTAATCTTATTTACCCAATCTAGGTAGTCATCGACATTACCACTTCCAAAAAAACTTAGGATATGCATCCTCAATCCCTCAACTCTAGGGGCTTGTATGTTTCTTTCCTCCAGCTCATAATACTCCTCTGCCTTGTCATCTCCTTCTGCTTACTCCTCAATCTCTTCAAGTGTTAGGCTTCATCTAGCATTCCTACCAACTTCTTCAGCTCGAGGTGGTCGAACTGGGGCATTAACTTAGCCAAACTAACCATCGCCTCACTACTGTTGCTCACGTTCTCTAATAGTGTTAATTCTAGCTCGCTACTTATCTTCTTTATAACAATCACCACACTAGTTGCCAAGTCGATAAGCATATCCAATCGGTCACCCATTGACTAAGGCGAAAAGCTTCCTTCTTATCCTTGGTCATGATGAAGGCTACTTTGTTGGTTTCCCAAAGTTCCTTGAATACTAGAATCTAACATTGTTGATTACTTCACAATAACAATTACACAACAAACGAACAATCAACCACACTCTATTTTATGTAACGAAAACAAGGTATAAATAGAGTACAAAACACGACTCAACTACCAAACTCCAGTATGAACAATAAAAGCTCTGTCAGATGAGAGCAATGACAAACTATTAAAAGAATACAATAACAGAATCCAACTTTGAACATAACCAAGGGCTCTGATACTAAGATGATATGAACTTGTAGATGAACACATAAACCCAATATTACACGAAACTAAAAGGGTAGGTCCAAGCTATAAGATGGCTAGAAAAGTAAATGATAGACGAGGGTGAGCAGGGGTTCCCGTGCACCGATAATGGATATAATGCACCAACGCCTCACACGAGCTCAAGTCACACTTGATATGATGTACAAGTATAGCCAAAGGTCACTCATCATTAGTCCACGCTCGAATGGGCTAAATAAAAGTAGCTCAAGAGTAAGCAAGAAGACAATTAGCTTAAGAGAGGGTAAGAAAATGTTTAGTGTATTCTTCTATATATATTCTCTTGCGGTTGTTACAATATGTGATTATTTATAGTATTTTGTTAGGGCAAGTTTTACGTTACAGAAAATTACAAAAATGAAGCCTTATTTGCTAAATAAAATGAAAATAATTTACAAGGAAGGCATAAAATCATAAGTAGTGACGTCCTTTGTCAGAAAGGACAGCTCGCACGCGTTTTACTCTGCAATTTTGACAATGTTGTGAGCCGAGCAAGGGTAGGCTTCTGTTTAAGTCTGTTCGACTTCAGAAGTTCAGTACCCTAACTACTAGGGTTGGTTTAGGGATGGCTGTAGACACCTAATTTTTACCCCTCTATAATCCTAATTTTTTATCTTTGATTTTATTATTTTTTACAAAAAGGGTCTTAATTCAATAATAAAAAATTGAAAAAATGATTAAAATAAAAAAAAATAATAAAATAAAATAAAAATAAGAAAAGGAAAAATTATAAAGATTTTGTAGATTTTTAGGAAGTAACTCATATTAGGGACAAATAGTTTTAGTTTTAGCTTAGTCTGAATAATCATTTTGGAAAGTCATGTGATTTAAGTACAATTTAATTGTACTAAATGTCAAGACACGGGCCAATAGCCTAACGAATAAGTATTGAAGTATCGGATTGGATTTAATTTGAGGTCTTAGGTTCGAGTCTCACCAAGTACCTATGTCTTTTATTTTTCTATCTTTTACAAGAGCGAGAGAAATAAATGGGATTCATATCTAATTAAAAACATTTGAATCTAATTTGATTTTATTAAATTGGATTTAAATTAATTTAGATCTAGTTTAATTATTATCAAATTAGATACAATAGATACTATATGGTTTGGATTTATAAATGCATACAACACCCGCGATCAGATATCAATCTAGGCTGACAGCAACTCATAGCACGAATCCAGTTGCAGTAGTAACTGCAAGACTACGCCTACGACAAGCATACATCAAGCGACCGTTCCTCATTCTCTCCAACCATCCCCCTGCATTAATTAGCTGCAGATCAGTCTTCAATACACAGACTATAGCTCACTGCACGATTGCCCCAACAGTAGTACAATTACGATAGCAGCACGGTCTGGACAGCAATACTAGGCAAATAGCAGTACGACCAGGCAAACAACAGCAACACCAGGCGAACAGCAGTACGTTCTGCACAATAGCAACACAGCGCATGATTCTGCACTGTCCTAACACCACTGCACATGCATTCACCCTCACCACCGATAGCCAAGGCAAACTACGTTCCAATCTACGCACCCGCACAGCTCCGATCAACATTGACCACAGTCTACCATCTTACCGACAATCAAACAATACCAATTGGCACACGTACGTTCTTACCATTATTGTACAGTTGGTCTTTAAAATCAAGTTCGGTTTCTTTGTTTATTTTATTTTATTATTATTATTATTTTATAGTTTATTATTATATTATTAGATCCTTTATCATATAATGTAGCATATATAAGATATGTATATATTAGGAGATTTATTTATTTATTATATTATAGTGTTATTAGAACTTTAAGTAGTTTTCTATAGTTTATATATAATAGTTTAGGAAACTTCTTTAGCATTAGTTTTAATATGGATTTAAGTAAAGGTTTATTTAAATAGTAGTGATATAGATATGAAGATATATAGATAAGGGATTGTTAATTTGAGCTTTATATTATCTATTAGTACACATAATATATAATATATTAATATTTCGACACAAGGGTTTTAGTATTAGTTCTTATACAAGTGCATTATATGAATTATTTTATTTTTTGGTAGATAGTTATATATATTAGTTTAAGGATTGTTAGGATTGGTTATTTTCTTTTAGGATTTGGTCTTGTTTAAGGATTCATCATATGGAAAGTCGTTTTTTTTTTAAATAAAAATTAATAAAATAATTTTTTTTAAAGAATAGGATTTTTAGAGTATTTCTTTATAAAATAAAATCACCCAAGAATTAGGACTCTTTAGATTTTTTTTTTTAAAACCAAATTAACTAAAACGTAAATTCGATTGGTTTTAAAAAATTAAAATTAATTAATACACTAAAATTTTAGAAAGAACTACGATCGTCTGATCCTAGCTAACGGGTACGTAGGTACCTTCAAGGCAATGATAAAATCTATAGAAACTTAGGTTTTTTTTTTTTGTTTTGGTTTTTGTTTCCTTTTCTTAAAGATATTAAAAATGATAATTTAGAAAAATAATCATAATTTTAGTAAACATATAGTGATACCCGTTAGGGTTTAATAGGTTAGCCCCTGAACTCGGAATCCTTTGGTTCTTCATTCAAATTGAAATCAAAGACCGGTAGCTAAATTGTAATCAATCTATCCAATTGGTTACGGTTTCTTTTTCTTTTCCCGACTTCAATCGAGTAACGACTCCAAATATTTTTTTAAATAAAAAATTGAAAATTTTCAATTTCTTTAATTGAAGATTAATATTAAATGAGTTAAGATTTAATATTAATCGGAAATGGGGAATTCAATTTTAAAAAGAAACAAAAAAAACAAGCCCTCTTAAGGAGCTAGGCAACTCATGAGTGTAGTCCCAATCTAGAGTTTCATAGGCTCCCAGTCGCCCAACTCATAAAATATTGCCTAACTTATAATCTTTTAGGGATTTAGCAAGCTCATGGAGCGCTATCCCAATTCAAAGTTTCATTCTTTAGGTCTTATCCAGCTCAAAGGGCGCTTTGACTGCCTTGGTTAGTCAGCTCATTAGGGTATGACCAAGTTTCTTTATCTTTAAGTCTTAGTCAGATCAAAGGGTGTTTCGACCGCCTTGGTTAGTCAACTCATTAGGATACGACCAAGTTTCTTTATCTTTTGGTTTTAGCCAGCTCAAATGGTGCTTTGACCACCTTGGTTAGTCAGCTCATTAGGGCACGACCAAGTTTCTTTATCTTTAGGTCTTAGCCAATTCAAAAGGTACTTTGACCGCCTTGGTTAGTCAATTCATTAGGGTACGACCAAGTTTCTTCATCTTTAAGTCTTAGCCAGCTCAAAGAGTACTTGGACCACCTTGGTTAGTTAGCTCATTAGGACACAATCAAGTTTCCTTATATTTTAGGTCTTAGCCAGCTCAAAGGGCGCTTGATCACTTTGGTTAGTCAGCTCATTAGGGTATTACCAAGCTTTCTCAACTCATTCTTTAAGTCTTAGCCAGCTCAAAAGGCGCTTTGACTACCTTAGTTAGTCAGCTCATTGGGGCACAACCAAGTTCTCTTATTCTATTAGGGTTTTAGCTAACTCTAGGAACGCTTACCCATTTCATCTAGTTCAGGACCTTAGCCAGCTCAAGGAGCACTTTGCTTGCTATAATTATTTAACCCATAAAGGGGTACGACTAAACTCTCATGATTCCTTTTAGGGATTCTTATCAGCCCACAAGGGCATTACCCTTGCTATTCTTCTTTCCAAACTTATCGTTGTTAAATGTCTTAGCATTATTTAGGATAAAGTCATCCCGAGGCAAAAACAGTGTCATTTTTTTCTTTGTAGTAAAGTTTTATTCAAACTTCACCATAAAGAGAGGCAGCTGTAGATACTCGATTTTTTCCCATAGTAGTTATAATTTTTGTTTTTAGGGTCATAATTTAGAAAATAATTAAAAAATTGAAAAATGATAAAAAGACAAAAAAAAATAGAAAATTGTTGGAAAAAAAAAGAAAAAAATACCAAAAAGAAAAAATTCAAAAAAATTAATTTAATGGAATCTTGACTAAATAGTTGTCGAAAAAAAAGCAAATCTGATATGATAATGTTAAATCTAATAAAATCAAGATTTATAATATTCAAATCTATTTTGGATCTTTATCAATTTAGATTTGATTCGATTCAAAAGATTTGTTTTCGAGTTTTATAAATAGGGGTTTCATGGTGCGAGCCAAAAAAGGAATAATCACACATTTGTTAAAAAACACGCTCGAACCCACTCCTTAGACTAATTCTATAGTTGTGCTCACGATAGGATTAGGGATCCAATATGTTCCCTTTCATCAACTTTGTGTGCTTTATCTTACAGGTACATAATAGTGGTTTTTAATTATTGTCTATAGCTTGTCTTATTTATTTATTTTTATCTCACCTAGTATATGCGCAATTATTTTTAAGACTTGTACTATTTTTTTTTATCATGTCTTTAATTACTAGTAATTAGTTATAGCATTAGTGTCTAGTGAACATGTGTTAAGTTAAATTTTAGTTTTTTTATTATTATTATTTTTAAATTTCATATTTTCAAAATAACATTTTTATAAAATCTCATATTTTACAAAATCTCGTTCTTTGCATATTATATTAATTTAGAAAAATTGCATTAGGCATGTTAGGGTTTTCTAAATAAAAAAATCATTTTGATGTTCATAAAATAAATAAATAAATATTTAATTTACATTTTTTTTTTATGGTGAGACATCTTTTTCATAGTTTAGGCTTATTTTCCATAATTTAGATGTCTTTTCCATAGTTTAGGTTTCTTTTCCATGGTTTGAACATCTTTTCTATGGTTAAACATCTTTTCCATAATTTAGGCTTTTTTTTATAGTTTATATATCTTTTCCATTGTTTAAGTTTCTTTTCTATCATTTAGATTTTTTTTTCTATGGTTTAAATATCTTTTCTATGGTTTAGACATCTTTTCTATGGTTTAAACTTATTTTCTATAATTTAGGTATCTTTTCTATGATTAAGAATTTTTTTTTCTTTTTTATGTTTTAAGCATCTTTTCTATATAAAAAATTTATCATATAGAACATTGTATATTTCATAAAAATTTTATTTTTAGGTCTTTAGGGTTTTTCTTAAAAATAAAAAAAAAATTATCACTTAGTTGTTTTTAAATAAAAATCTTAATGTGTGACTTTTAAAAAATTAGGTTTTTAGGTTTTTTTTTTTTGTAATTAGGAATAAAAATTAAGCTTCTAAGGATTTTTCTTAATAAAAATGAAATGGTTAATAAAAATGCAAATTCAACCAATTATTTTTTTTTTATAAAAAGAACCAACATATTAAAGTTTTCGAAAAAAACTACGATCGTCTGATCCCGGCTAGTAGGTACGTAAACACCTTCGGGACGACGATAAAATATGTAGAAACTTAGGTTCTTTTTTCTTTTGATTTTATTTATTTATTTATTCTTTAAAAATATTATAATTAGAAGAATAATCCTAATTTCGGTAAATAAATAGTGGTACTCGTTAGGATTTAATAGTTTAGCCCTAAAACTTAAAACTCTCTAGTTCTTCATTCAAATTGAAATGAAAGATCGGTAGCCAAATTATAATCAATCTACCTAATTACTTACGGTTTCTTTTTCTTTTCCTGACTTTAATCGAATAGCGACTCCAAAAATTTTTCTAAATAAAAAACTGGAATTTTCCAATTTCTTTAGTCAAGGATTAATATTAAATGGGTTAAGGTTTAGTATTAATTAGAAACGGGGAATTCAATTTTAAAAAGAAACAAAAAAAACAGGCTCGACAGTTTGGCAACTCCACTAAAGACGCTAGAGGGCTAGCCACTAAAATTTACCAAAGATAGAATTATTTTTCAAGAAAAAAAAACAATAAAAGATAGAAAAATATAAAGACAAAAACAAAAGGGAACTTAGGTATGTTATTTTATTTATTTTATATATTTGTTTATTTTATTTCTTTTTTACTAATATTTTCTTTATTACAGTTTATTTTGGAGATAGTTTTGGGGGTTTACTTTGTTTTTATTTCTCTGCATCATAAACGCATGGTAGATACATTCAAAATCAAGCCGTCTTAAGACCTTAGGAGGAGGGCCATTGTGTAAGTTTTGAATGTTGTGAAGCAACTACCTTTCGGGGCCGATTAAGCTACCCCACTTAAGTTCAAATGCGACCACAGAACCGTTGCTTTAAAAAAATATGGTGGTTGCAAAACTTGAGAACCTTTTGAACCCACCCTTTGTATTACACAAAAACTTTTTTTCAAAAAAATTTACAAGAACCTATGATGTGGCAGACCTAAATAGATAAAGGCAGTTGTGAAGTTTTAGTTGTAATATTTCCTTGTAAATAATTTGTAATAATTCTGTGTAAAGTATAGAATAGGTGATGATTGTAATTTTATTTTATTTTATTTTTACATAACTATGGCTAGATCGAGTCAATGGGCTTCCAAATATATCCACATATACCCACCTCATTGGCCTTAAGAGATACTCTAGTTATAGTTCTAACTTTTTAGCCCAAATAAGTAAGAATTTATTAGGAACAAGATTAGGCTCATCTTGCCCCTATAGAAGAGCCCTATGAATATTACCTAGTTATAGACCTTAATACATCTATTAAGGCTCGAATCTATCACTTTTCATTTGGGCCCACATCAGTTGAGCCCAACCTTTGCAGAGTAAATAAATAAAAATAATAGAAACAAAACAAAAAGAATCAAACCTATAAAATAATTTCAAGTAGTTATTGTTTTGCCTAGTATTCTACCAGCCAGAAATATTCCTTCTTTTAGATAGATTGACTCCTTAGCCTTTATCATTCAGAATAAATATGATTTAGATTTTTATTTTTATTTAGTATTTTTTCCTTTATAATTCCTCATTTGTAAATAGACCCTAAGTAATGTTGTTCTAAGTTTGTATATAGAATTCTAGTAAAGCAACCCTCCATTTACAATTCCATTACTTAGTCTTTATAACACAAAAGCCCTAACTTTTCCTCTCTCTCTTTCAAAAAAAAAAAAAAAAAAAAAAAAAAGAGAAAGAGAAAGAGAAAAGAAAGAAAAAAGAAGGAAAGGAAAGAAAAGAAAAAGAAAGAAATTTGCTAACGGTTACAAATCCTTATAGGGTTCGGGACAAACGCAATCACTTGACCCATTAAAGTAGCTAACCTAAACAAACCCACTTGGCCCAAGAAAATAACAAACCAAACCTGAGCCCTAGCCCATCAAGATAGTTGAACTAACTTAAGACTTGAGCCATCAAGTCCAACCATGAACCAAGTCAAAACACGAAGCCATGAAACACTATCCTAAGCTTCATCCCTAGTATAAACAAAAAGGGCAATTCATTAGTCCCTTCCACTTCAAAAGTTGTCATTTGCAGCCCATTCAAACTCTAAAGAACCTAACTTAAAATCACATATGGAAGCTTAGGGGCATTAAGACCTATAAGTCTAGGATATAGGGCCTTTGGTTTTTGAAATTTCACAACTGGGGCATGTTCCAAGGAATTGGGGAGTAAGGTCAATACCCTAAGGTCAATCAATCCCTATGTAAGGAATTGGTAACTTGCTTTTAAAAAAGTTTTGAATGAAAAAAGGTGAGCTATATCCTATATACTAACCCTTAAACACTTTAAGAGTTAAGAGACATTATGGTGAGGATATTTTGGACTCATTCCTTAAAGGAAGTCCATTTTGAATTTAATACGCAGATTGAAATGAAGTTAGGCATTCATTTTCAAATCTTAAACACAATTATCCTTTGATAACCCCGTTGGACTGATCTGGAGTCCTTTTAAATGTAAACCCTATCAAAAACCATCCCCACAGTGGGGTAATTCGGAGGTTAGGGTCATTGATTAGGAGAGATGGATAAAATTGATTTGTGTTTACTCCAATAATAACAATTCAAGGATAATTTTTGTTTTCGATAAATTGTTCCCTTTGAAAAAGAGCTAACATTTTTCCAAATACCCCAAAGGCCACACATACCTTACCTAAGCCAATGCACTCTAAACCTATAGATTTAGGGCCTTAATTCATCTAGAGATAAAAAGTTGCCAAAAGAGATAGTTATTTTTTAGGAGAGAAAAGAAAGAAATAAAATGAAATGAAAAGAAGAAAAAAAAGAAAAAGAAAAAAACTAGGATAAAGGAAAATGAAGAAATTCCCAAATATTAGGCTTAAGAAAATCCTCGATCAAAGAAGGCTTAAGTTGCTCAAAAAACATAAGGCCTTGAATCTCATTCCTAACCAAAAACACAAAACCTCATATTTATTCAGAATTATGTTCTCAACCACAAACCAAAAACTCCATATTCAGTTCAAAATTACACTCTAAAAACCCTTTCTATCCACTCAATTCTCAAACACAAGACCTTCCCACCTACAATACCTCTCTACTCAAAGCTCTTCCAATTTTGATGAATAATTTATCTAAGATAAAAATTATTTTTGAAACTGAGGCAAACGCACATCTAGTTCATTCCTAAGGGTTCTTAACTTGTACCCCCCAGGTTGGACGAAAGGACTTCTTTCAAAATAGGCCCTCTCAATTAACTTCTTTTGAAACCATTCGACCAAAAGCCTAATTTACAATACTGAACCAAAAAAGAGCTAATAGATCGATCAAAGCGTATCAATTACAAACTAGATTATAATTTTTGGAATAGTAATCAAGAGTGAAATCCAGATTGAGAGTGCGTAAGAAAGTCCTCTTCGACTAGACTAATTGTAAGTTACCTTTTCCTTACAAAATGAATGTCTAAGGCCTATCCAAGAAGCTCATTGTCTAGGTTACAAACGAGGTTGGATATGAGATACCCTACATGATTATAACGTTTGCCTTTTAAATAAGAATTTGTATATGTTAGCAAACTTTCAAGAAAAAAGAAGGAAAAAGAAAATGAAAAGGAGAGAGAGAGAAAGTGGAGGCTTGTTACAAGTTTTTTCCATTTCATCCATAGTAGCTAAATTTTCAATTCATGTTATAAACAGTTTTCACCAAATCCCTCATTTGTAAATTTCTCAAGTCAAGAGTTTTTTTCCGACTCAGCTATGTTTCTTAGTCAATAGAGTTTAAGCGAGTCCGAAGGGCGCTTACTCTTTATCCATTTTCTTAAGGATATAGCCAACTCATAGAGCACTATTCCTATCCATATCCTCTTTAACGCTTTAACCAGTTCATAGAGCGCTATCCAGATTCATATTCTCATTTAGGGATCTAGCCAGCTCATAGAGCGTAGTCCCAATCTAAAGTTTCTTAAGCTTTCGGCTGGTTCCCAAAATACAATCCCAATTTGTAATCTCCTAAGGAGCTAGCCAACTCATAGTGTGCAGTCTTAATCCAAAGTTTCTTAAGCTTCTAACTGGCTCCTAAAACACAATCTCAATTTATAATCTCCTAGGGAGCTAGCTAGCTCGTAGAGTGTGGTCCCAATCTAGAGTTCCTTAGACTCCCAGTCACCCGACTTACAGAAATTTTTCCTTATTTTTAGGTTTTACCCAACTCAGAAGGCACTTTAACTGCCTTGGTTAGTCAGCTCATTAGGGCACAACCAAGTTCCTTCATCTTTAGGTCTTAGCTAACCTAAAGGGCGCTTTGATCGCCTTAGTTAGTTAGCTCATTAGGGTACGACTAAGTTTCTCCATCTTTAGGTCTTAGTCAGCTCAAAGGGTGCTTCGACCGCGTTGGTTAGTCAGCTCATTAGGGTACGGCCAAGTTCCTTCATCTTTAGGTCTTAGCCAGCTCAAAGGATGCTTTGACCGCTTTAGTTAGTTAGCTCATTAGGGTACAACCAAGTTTCTTCATCTTTAGGTCTTAGCCAGCTCAAAAGGTACTTTAACCACCTTAGTTAATCAGCTCATTAGGGCACGACCAAGTTTTCCTTATCTTTAGGTCTTAGTCAACTCAAAGGGCACTTTGACCGCCTTGGTTAGTTAGCTCATTAGGGCACGACCGAGTTTTCCTTATCTTTAAGTCTTAACCAGCTTAAAGGGCGCTTTAACCTCCTTGGTTAGTCAGCTCATTAGGGCACGACCAAGTTTCCTCATCTTTAGGTCTTAACCAGCTCAAAGGGTGTTTTGACCGCCTTGGTTAGTTAGCCTATAAGGGATAAGACCAAGTTCTCATTATTCTTTTTAGGGATTTTTACCAACCTACAAAGGCGCTAGCCTTGTCTATTCTTCATTTCAAACTAATCATTGTCAAGCGTCTTAACGTTCCTTAGGATAAAGTCATCTTGAGGAAAAAACGGTGTCTCTTTAATCTTTGTAGCAAAGTTTTATCTAAACTTCACTACAAAGAGAGACAGTTGTAGATACCTAATTTTTGCCCCTTTGTAATCCTAATTTTTTATTTTTTATTTTATTATTTTTTACAAAAAGGGTCTTAATTCAAAAATAAAAAATAAAGAAAAAGTAATAATAGTAAAAAAAAATAAAAATTTGAAAAAATGATGAAAATAAAAAAAATAATAAAATAAAATAAAAATAAGAAAAGGAAAAATTATAAAGATTTTGTAGATTTTTAGGAAGTAACTCATATTAAGGACAAATAGTTTTAGTTTTAGTTTTAGCTTTAGCTTAGTCTAAATAATCATTTTAAAGAGTCACATGGTTTAAGTACAATTTAATTGTACTGAATGTCAAGGCATTGACCAACGGCCTAACGGATAAGTATTGAAGTATCAGATTGGATTTAATTTGAGGGCTTAAGTTCGAGTCTCGCTAAGCACCTATGTCTTTTATTTTTCTATCTTTTACAAGAACGAGAGAAATAAATGAGATTCATATCTAATTAAAAACATTTGAATCTAATTTGATTTTATTAAATCAGATTTGAATTAATTTGGATCTAGTTTAATTATTATCAAATTAGTTACAATAGATACAATAGATACGATATGGTTTAGATTTATAAATGCATACAACACCCGCGATCAGATATCGATTCAGGCCGACAGCAACTCTTAGCACAAATCCAGTTGCAGCAGTGACTGTGAGACCACGCCCACAATGAGCACATGTCGAGTGACCGTTCCTCATTCTCTCCGACCACCCCCCTGCATCGATTAGCTATAGATCAGTCTTCAATACACGGACTATAGCTCACTACACGATCGCCCTAACAGCAGCATAGTCAAGATAACAGCACGGTTTAGACAGCAACACCAGGTGAACAGCAGCAACACCAGGCAAACAACAACAACACTAGGCGAACAGCAGCATGACCAAGCGAACGGCAGCAACACCAGGCAAACAGTAGCACGTTCTGCACAACAGCAATACAGCACACGATTCTGCACTATCCTAACGCCACTGCACACGCAATCACCCTCACCGCCGATAGCCAAGGTGAACCACATTCCAATCCATGCACCCACGCAGCTTCGATCAGCACTGACCATAATCTACCTTCCTACCGACAATCAAACAATACCAATCAGCACACGTACGTTCTTGCCATTGTTGTACAGTTGGTCTTTAAAATCAAGTTCGGTTTCTTTGTTTATTTTATTTTATTATTATTATTATTTTATAGTTTATTATTATATTATTAGATCCTTTATCATATAATGTAGTATATATAAGATATGTATATATTAGAAGATTTTATTTATTTATTTATTATTATATTATAGTGTTATTAGAACTTTAAGTAGTTTACTATAGTTTATATATAATAGTTTAGGAAACTTCTTTAGCATTAGTTTTAACATGGATTTAAGTGAAGATTTATTTAAATAATGGTAATATAGATATGAAGATATATAGATAAGGGATTATTAATTTGAGCTTTATGTTATCTACTAGTACACATATTATATAATATATTAATATGTTGGCACAAGGGTTTCAATATTAGTTCTTATACAAGTGCATTATATGAATTATTTTATTTTTTGATAGATAGTTATATATATTAATTTAGGAGTTGTTAGGATTGGTTATTTTCTTTTAGGATTTGGTCTTGTTTAAGGATTCGTCATATGGAAAGTCGTTTTTCTTTAAATAAAAATTAATAAAATATGTTTTTTTTAAAGAATAGGATTTTTAAAGTATTTTTTTATAAAATAAAATCACTCAAGAGTTAGGACCCTTTAGATTTTTTTTTTTAAAACTGAATCAACTAAAACGTAAACTCTATCGGTTTTCAAAAATTAAAATTAATCAACACACTAAAATGTTGGAAAGAACTATGATCATTTGATCCCGACTAGCGGGTATGTAGATACCTTCGGGGTAACGATAAAATCTATAGAAATCTAGGTTTTTTTTTATTGTTTTGGTTTTTGTTTCCTTTTCTTAAAGATATTAAAAATGATAATTTAGAAGAATAATCCTAATTTCGGTAAATAGATAATGGTATCCGTTAGGGTTTAATAGGTTAACCCCCAGATTCGGATTCCTCTAGTTTGTATTAAATTGAAATTGAAGACTGGTAGCTAAATTGTAATCAATTCACCCAATTGATTATGGTTTTCTTTTTTTTTTTTCCTAACTCTAGTCGAGTAGCGACTCCAAAAAATTTTATAAATAAAAAAACCAGAATTTCTTGATTTCTTTAGTTGAGGGTTAATATTAAATAGGTTAGAGTTTAGTATTAATCGAAAATGAGGAAATTAATTTTAAAAAAAAAGAAATCGAAAAAATAGGCTCAACAATGACTTACAGTGGGGTCATCCTCGAAGGGTCGGCTCCTGACAGTAATCAACTCAGCCTCGGTACCTTAGAGATTGCTGTATTCAGATTTAACGCGTGGACTTGTGCATAGCAAAGGGTTTGGTTCGGTACGTTGGCTGGTCACTTCAACAAGACCTTGGATAGCATGGAGAGCGAAGTAGCTTGGCAGATTGGACTGAGGTAAGCACTACTCCTTGATGCTTAACTCACCTCGAACAACTTAGCAAGCCACCTGAGAGAGCCCTCGGGCTTAAGAGCATGTAATCGGTTCTTGATCCCTATCAATCTTGATATCAGAGCGGAGGTTTCATTTAGGTAAGTTATACTTAGATCTTTATGAAGTAGTGTTCGCAATAGTAATGTGTCGAAGTCGTGTAAAGATTCACTAAAGTGTTCAAGTAAGTAAAAGAGTATAGTAGTTTGTTTTTGTTTATACTCTATTTTGCTGTATTTTACGCATACAAAAACAAAGCAAGTTTCGATTAAGTTTATTGTTCATTGCTGTAGTTGTTGTGTTCGCAGATTCGTTAGACATTTGTGCGTGTTGGAATAGTAACTATTGTACCTTAGATTTGAAGTTTATTTATTGAGTTTTATCAAGAAGTTGATGAATCCCACTGTTAATGATAGTATTGGAGATGACAATAGTGGTGTTGTTTACCATTAACGACTTAATGAAGTGGTTACTCTCTTAGTCGATCTAACCAAAGCTATTCATGCAATGGCCTATCAACCTACTGAGGCTATACAAAACACCCTACAAGTTGGCCGATCTACTAAAGGATAAAACCTAACTTGACAAGTTCGAGGTAGAGGAGTAGGAGGATAAGTACAATGAATGATTGGACGAGTACAATGAATGATTGACTTGGGACATATGGATAATGATGAAGAAGAGGAGTCTAATGAAAAACAAGAGCAAGTTAGAGTACCCTGAGCTACTGATTATGTAAAGCTTTAAATTCTAAGCTTCAGTGGTTCTAGGAATGCATATGATTATTTAGATTAGGAGGAAAAGGTTGAACGTGTTTTTTATTATTATTAGTATGAGGACTGAGAGAAGGTGAGGACTATTGTTGTTGAGGTCTCAAGATATGCCGCCATATAGTAAAAGAACTTTTAGATCATGAGAAGATGAGAAGGATATAAAGGGGTCAATACATGGCTTGAGATGAAGAGGATGTTCAAAAACAGGTTTATGCCAGATACTTATTTATGCAACACTTTTGCTCAGCTTCAATAACTGAAGCAAGAAGGCCGAACTATTGATGAGTATGTTCAGGAGTCCCAAATACTCATGATTCGCTATAAAGTAGAAGAGCTGTTAGCCCAAATAGTGTTTAGATTCCTTACTAAATTAAGAAGTGATATTCGAGACATTGTGGAATTTTAGCAATTTACTACAATAGATAAGGCTATATGAATAGATTAACGAGTGGAAAGACAAAAGAGGAGCAAAATGCTGACTTGACCCCTGATGAGCTAACCTATTCAGAGAAGTTATCGAGCTCAACCAAGTACCGACTAACCAGATGAATAGATGTCAAGGCTAAACAAAAGAGCTAACCTAATGGTGATGTATTGACCCAAACATATGAGAAGGAGCAAGGATCTAGAAGGAAGACAAGCCAGATCAAGTGCTTTAAGTGCCAAGGGTTTAGACATATGGCTGCTAAGTGTCTGAATCGAAGGATTGTGATTGTTAAGGGAGATGCCCTGAAGATCGAAGTAGATAGCATAAATGAGGAACCAGAAGAGAAAGAGGTAGGAGATGAGGTTGATATTAATGCCAACCTAATTGAAGAGGATGTGCTCGCTAAGGACTTGGATAAGTTAACTCTAGTTATTCGACGTACAATGAGTTTGGGCCACTCATCTAGGGAGGAGCAAGGAGAGAACTTATTCCACATCACTTACAGAGTAAATGATAAAGTGTGCGCACTCATAGTAGATAGTAGGAGCTATACTAATATTGCGTCTGCCGACCTGGTTAAGAAATTGAAGCTATTGACCATCTCACATCCAAAGCCATAAAAGTTACATTAGTTGAATGAGAAAGGAATACTACATGTCAAGTAAGAAGTCTTACTGCCGATCTCTATTGGAAATTATTTTGAAGATATTCTCTGTGACGTGTTGCCCATGTGTGCACTCATATTCTACTAGGCAGACCTTGGCCTTTTAACTGAAGAGTTATTCACAACGGTTATAAAAATACGTATGTGTTTGAAAATGATGGAAGGAAGATTACTTTAGTCCCCATGTCGCCAAGTCAGGTTAACAAATTGTAAGCTAAACTTGCTCAAGGATCAAAGAAGGCTCTAGTGTTGAGTAGAGCTAAGCTTTGAGAAGCTATTAAGGCCAATGTATTGACCTTCTTGTTAATTAAATGACAGCTATAATTAAGGGAACGAGGTGAACTACACTGGGAAGTCAAGGAGCTATTGAAAGAATATGCCGATCTGTTTCTTGAACAGTTGCTAAAAGGACTACCCCTTATCCAAGGCATTCAACACTACATTGACTTGATACTCGAGGCTACCTTACTGAATAAGTCAGCATATCAGATGAATCTCGAGTAAGCTTCTAAGCTCTAAAGACAAATCAATGAATTTTTAGAAAAGGGTTACGTAAAGGACAGTCTCAATCCTTGTGCCGTACTATTAATTCTAATACCGAAGAAGGATAAAACTTGGCGTATGTGTGTGAATAGTAGAGTCGTCAATAAGATTACGATAAAATATGTTAGATAAGCTAAGTGGTGCGAGAATATTCAATAAGATAGATCTGAAGTTAAGGTACCACTAAATCTAAATGAGATAGGGAGATGAACGGAAAACTGCTTTCAAAACTCGACATAGAATTTACAAGTGGATGGTTATGCCTTTTGGCCTATCAAATGCTCTAAGCACTTTTATGCAATTAAAGAACCATGTATTGAGAAAGTTGATTAGGAAGTGCATCACGATGTGCTTTGACGACATCATTAAATATAGTGCGAATAGGTCAAGTCACTGTGAACAGCTCCTTGCCATTCTAGATGTACTTTAAGCCAAGAGGTTATTTAGCAACTTAAAGAAGTGTAGTTTTTACTAAGAGGTAATGGTTTTCTAGGTTATGTAGTTGGTGGAGGCAGTTTGCAAGTCAACGAAGAGAAGGTCTAAGCTATTGACCAGTAACTGTGATAGGAATCAGGCCCTTGGACCAATCACTTATAGGCGAGCTAAAGGACTCCAAGGACTCGCGCAGAGAATACTAATTTAAAACCAAAGTCGAGATAAGGATTCCTATACTAAACTGATCTCTTGCCGACTTGTCTATCAAATCCTTACATGCATTAAATCTACTCCTGCCCAACAAAGATGCTATATTCTAGAAGATAGCCCAAGCCTATCCAAGTAGAGCTGCTGGACTAACTACAGACATCTGATACCAATACAGCTGACTTCTTTACAAGATTGATTGACCTCCAACCTGATCTAAATCAGGTCAACCCCGGATTGCAAGCATTACTCTGTTTCCGCTTACCTTATATCATATTTCTCCCATCTAACCACAAGCGACACGTGTCTTTTAGCACAATATTCCAAAATGATTCTTTCTTTTCCATACTGAATATTCCTTGCCCATTTTATCCCTTTTAGTATGATTTATGTAACCTAATTGTAAAATACTCTTTAGTTTTTTTATGCATGTAAAGTAACCTTAGTTGATGGGTATATAAACCCCCACTTTCTTATATGTGGTGGATCAACTAATGAACACAGAATTATTCACTTGAGTAGCCTTAGTATTCTCGTTATTATTTAACTCTTATCTATTCCCTTTAGTCAGGAATAGTGGCAAGTAACCCTTTAGTTCGAACCAGTATGTCACATCCGGCGGATTATAAGTCAAGTAGGATCGAATGGTGTGTATATCTATTTGGTAACTACCTAGACTTTGCTAACTTTTTCCCTATTTGTTTTTTATTCGCTTCGTTGTGGTGCCACTCCTTATGTTCAACCCTGAAGACGCATCAAGCTAACTCCAATCACTTATGCCGAGATGAGAAGTTTCCACAGACTGGAATCCTTTTATCAAAGATTCATTAGAAATTTCAGTACCATTGTTACACCCCTTACTAAGCTGACGAAGAAGAACATTAAGTTCAAATGGGGAAAGAGAGAGGAGAGGAGTTTTGGTGAAGTAAAGGTGAGATTAACTTTTGCACTTGTGTTAACCTTGCCTAACTTCAAGAAGATATTTAAGCTGGAATGTAACGCGTCAGGCATTGGTATAAGCGTTATCTTAATGCAAGAAGGCCAACCAATTACCTATCATAGCAAGAAGCTTAAAGGACCTTAACTGAACTACTTAGTGTATGATAGAGAACTCCTGTCTCTTATTCAAGCATTGCAAGTGTGGCAACACTATCCATTGCTGGGAGAGTTTTTCATTTATACAAATCATAATCCTTAAGGCACCTCAAAAATCAGACTAAGCTATTGAAGAGGTAAGCATGGTGGGTTGAATTCTTGGAAGGATTCAACTCTGTAATCAAATACAAACAAGGCAAAAACAATATGGTTTCTGATGCTTTATTGAGAAGGCATGTTTTCCTCACCGAACTGTAGACCTGGTTGTTAGGGTTTATAAGCATCAAAGAGCAATATCTTAGAGACCTTTGCTTTGGCCCTATAATTGGGCAATGTACCGATGGAAGAACAGTAAGTAAATACCACGTAAAGGATGGCTATTTGTTCCGAAGTAAAAAGTTATGAGTGCCGTCCCGTTCAATCAGAGAGTTACTAATAAGAGAAGCTTATAGTAGAGGACTCTTTAGCCATTTTGAGGAGAGGAGGACCTATAAACTGTTAAATGGTCAATTCTTTTGGCCGAAAGTGAGACGAGATGTGCACCAAGTTATTAAGGGTTGTGATACCTACAAGATGGCCAAATGCTAAGTCAAATAAGGGAAAGCAATGTCGTTACCTTTCCTGACCCAACCTTGGACTGAGTTAAGCATGGATTATGTTCTCAAATTACTAAGAATTGCTTGAGGCAAAGACTCTATAATGATTGTCGTGGATAGATTCAGTAAGGTGGCACATTTTGTATCCTATTCCAAAACTAGTGATGCTTCGGCTATTGCTTTTATCTTTTTGCAGGAAATTGTTTGGCTATATGACATGCCAAGGAATATAGTCTCAAATCCGAATCCAAAGTTGCTGAGCCATTTCTAGAGAACTTTGTAGTGTTGGATGGGGACTAAATTGCTATTTAGCATTTCCTATTGTCCCCAAACTAATGGCCAAATGGAAGTGGTCAACCATACTTTGGGATCACTACTCATAACTCCAAGTTGTAGTGGGAAAGAACTTAACCTATTGGGATGTCTATTTGCCCTTAGCAGAATTTGTTTACAATCGAATAATGCATGAAACCACCAAGCAGACCACCTTCGAAGTCATCCATGGCTTTAATCCTGAATTGCCCCTTGATCGCACCCCTGTGCCCATGTCCGAACAAGAAGACCCTTACTCAAGAGCTCGAACCCAGTCCTTACAATACATATATGAGAAGGTTACTTGGTAGATTGACCAAGTTGCTAAGAAAATGCGAGAAAGAGTCAATGAAGGAAGTCAATACAGTTTTAGCCTAGAGACTTAGTATGTTTACACTTGAGCAAAGAGAGGTTCTCAAGTAAGAGAAAGAACAAGTTGTCCACCTAAGCTAAAAGCACTTTCAAAATCCTCTAGAAGATTAACGACAATGCTTACAGGTTGGAATTGCCCGAAGATTATGGAGTTTTTGACACTTTCAACATTTCCGACCTTAGCCCCTATCACCCTAAGGGAGAATTGAATAAAGACCAACTGGATTTGATCCCAAATCCAAATCAACTAAAAGGGAATGATAGGAATTGAACTACTAAACCTTTGACTTATAGTCATGCTCGAGGCCTAGAAGGATTAACGAAGTAAATCCTCCTATTCCAACAAACTCCTATCGAAGCTGAGCTGATCCTTGTTGCCAACCAACTTCTTATACCAAGCCAAGTAGCTATACACCTCTCGGAAGTTTTATATCAATTGGACGAATACCTTGCTAATAACCTGACTCCTTACACACACCTGCTCAGTTATGACTGAGCCGACCACCATCTTAGCAACCTTAGTATTGAGAAGCGAAGAGCCTTAACACATACCTGTAGCCATCTCTTCTCAAATGGGTCCAAGTCTGACTAGCACCTCTGTTTGGTACCCCTACTTGGCTCTCCATCTTGATTGTACTATTTTGTTTGTTTCTACCAATAGCATCCCTAATAGGCTGTTACCATACACCTCAATCCTAAATGAGATCTACTACATTAATCATTATTTTTCCATAAATTTTCATTTTTACCCTTTTGTACTCCTTGTACATTGCTTCTTTTGAACATTAACTTTTTTATCTTTTCCATTTTAGGCAAGTTGCCCTAATTTCTCGGATATAAATACCCACTATATATGTATCCACAAGATACAAATCATCATCTTTAATATACTGAATATACTTCTTCGTAAACATTGCTTTCTTAGCTTATTTACTTACTTTACTATAATCCTAATCTTTAAGTAAGGTTAGGTGAACCTTATTGAATTATCTCATATATCATATCGAGTTGCGCTATGAGTTTTTGAAAGTTCCATTGGTGTGTCATATCCTGTAGAGCTATTCGCGAGTTTCCTTATTTACTTTTCCAGTTGTTGTAGTACTTTCCATCTCATTCTTCAAGCTTTCAGCAAGCTTAAACCCATCCTTCCAACCAATCTTATCTATTCTTAGTCTCAATTCACATCACCTAGGGTTTACTAACTATATGTATAATAGGGATGATTATTGACAAATTTTACAAAAAAAAATTAACATAATCAACATGAAATAGAAAAAAAATTAATTTCCAATTCAATTGGAGTGAAAGATGGATGAATTTGGAATGCAAGATAAAGATATTGCATGAGGGAAGTGCATTTTCAGAAGGATAGGGCGGTCTTTTTATTTATTTTTTCTTTTTTTGTAATGGCGTTCTAGTTTGTAATATGCAACACTGTTTATAAATTCAGCATCTAGTTGCATATTACAAACTAGAATGCACCTTTAATATTCCACAATATGTAGATTTTTTTACAATACCCCTTCACTATACCATAAAAGCAATATTTTTTGCTAGGAGCGCTTTTTTGTAATATTTTTTGAAAAAAGCTCAGTATTTGTATAAAGCTCTATAAATTCATTATTTTAACAAACTAATATATCATGACATTTATTTTGCCAATTTCATTTTATAGTACTTTGCAACGAGTCATGGCCAAATCATTAGGTGACATTTCTTTTTTAAACAAAATAACATTAGCATGGTAGCATTCAAAGTGGGTTTATCTCATTAAAGATCATAATAAGTTGATGGGTGACATTTGAAGTCTTTTTTTATCACTTCACTTATACTTTATATCAATACATGAAAATAAATATTTAGATATCTCAATATTAATATATTGCCCATAAAGGTATATATTTACAAGTTAATGTGTTGACACTTTTAGAATTAAGATTTGTATTAAAGAGACATTCTACATCCTAATCTCATAAAATAAATGGAACACTTCAAGAGTGACTACTTTTTTTGAAATTCCTCATTTAATTTCTAAATCAAGACACGTAAACATGAGAAACTATAATAATTATTCTTCATATATTATGTATACTAACAAACTCATCTATATTTGTCGTTGACATATTAATTAGGTAAACTCACTTAACCAATCATTAAAATTATTCAAAGGTACATGTTGCTAATTACAAGCAAATTCATATAGTGCGTATGATTAGTTAAAATCCATTTATATTCAAGCAAGAATAAAGCACAAGAAATATTTGCGGTCTAAATAATCAAGTGAGTTCTCACTATTCGATCAAAACACCAATATTGATGTTGCATTTGTTGTTAACTATTTATAGAAACAATAATTAGTATCTAAACTACAATTAGTACCTAATCATGTCGAACAACATTTTCACATAAAAAAATGAGTTTGATAACTTATCTTAAATTGATTCCATTAAAACGAATTAATATTGAGACTTTTTTTAGCAATTACTATGCATTCTCCTCTTTCAAGCTTTTGATTTTTGCATACTCTATATGTTGCTTCTCAAATTCTTTTGTTTTTCCTTTTACCATCACCATCCTTACGCAATAGGACTTTGAGATAACGTTTACTTCATTTATCACCATAAGACTTCTAAGATTATTAGAAAATTTTAATAAAAATGAGAAAATCAAGGAAACTTAAAGGCACGTGATGAATACTTTTCTTAAGAGTTTTCTTAAGAGTCTTACGCATTGTATACTAAGTTTGTTAAGGATAAGCATAAACTCTACTAAGATACAACCTAGTGAGTATTAAGAATAAAGTAACAATCCTTAATTCTTGACAATCACACAAGCTTAAAAAACTTTGGATAAAGATTAGTGATTTCTTGGTGAAGTTCTTTGAATTTAAAATTTAAAATAAAAAATGAAAAAATTCATGCAAAAACTATCTATAGACATTAATATATATTTATACATCTAATCACCAAGTTCGAAGTGTTATAACTCTTCTTGAAGACGTATCTATTGATATTACTTAGTTTTTTAATCATTAGGTTATATTTAGATCAATCTTAAGTGTCAATTTCAAAGTAACACAACATTTGGAACATGATACAATGTACTATTATTAATAAAAAAATGTCAAAAGATGTGAGAAGTGGCATTAGTATTATGAACACAACCAATAAATACAGTTGTGTCAGTAGTCATGTTGCCTTCTACTCACTGTTTACATAGTATATGACCTATAAACACAATCATGTCTAAGATTGTGTATCTCTCGGATTACACTAATATCTTTACACAACCTAGCAACATAATTAGAAATCCATATAACAAAAGTAGAGAGCTTTATAGAATGAGCTTGCACTAAGTTTTGTTTATCTCATTATATGATTTTTAATTTCTTATTATGTTGCTTTAGTGGACGATAGTAGTGAGTTGTTTTGTTTTATGTTTTATTTACTTGATGGATGGTTTCCATTTCATAGCAAACTATAAAGGATGCCATCATCGAAAAGGGTAAGTTACTTCATTATCCTCCTTTTACCTCTCTTCGCAAATCATCAAAATGCGATAAGCAAGTTTGTTGCTTTTTCTTCCCTTTTAGCATAAATATTATTATAGTTAGGTTAAATTGCAATATTAATATTCAATGCCTCCACAAGAATCATAGGAATTGTTGATGCTTACTTACTTCAATTCAACTACATCTTTTAAGTCAATAGTCAATACAAATGTATAAAATTATCTGGGTAATTATATGCATTACCTTCTATTCTATCAAGAGAATAGTAACTATTTTATCTCCATAGCATTATAAACTTTAGTTATTTTTTTGTGAAAATTACAATTATGTCATTTTTTCTATTATTTTATAATCATTCTAACATTTGTTAACTAAAATAAACTGAGGGGATGTAATGGGCATTTACACACTAAGTATGGTATAACATAACTTCAATGGTAGTTATTTATTTTAGTGCTATGTATTAAATTTCATCCAATACAAAATTTAGTCTCCAATATATTAGGATTTCCTATCTTAACTGTCCCATGTCTCTATTAATGTCCATTTTCCTTCTTTCATAAATGGATATAAGGGATAGGACTATTTTAGTTGATATGCATATATATATATATATATATATATATATGTTTCTTTTGATGGAGCCTTTTCTTCTACCTCCTGGGATTAAACATATTAATACACAATCGAAATTGTTAACCTCTATTTGGTATTATCTTTATTTCCATTAACCCTATCAAATGACCATAGAGAATTTTTATTAATATTAAATAAAAAAAATTATGAATCCACTTTTTGGAATCATTAGATCCTTTAAATAATCGTTCTGGTATATCATAGAAATTCTTTGAAATGAAAAAAAACAAATAATTCTCTATAGTCGAAGAAAATCTTCTAAGATAATTATGATTGTGATTTTTTAAAATTATTACTTTAAGGTCCACGTGCAAATCACAGGTACTTTCATGGAAAGAAATGTTTATGTCCTGTTGATCATCTTTTCCATATCCATCAAGTTTATTCCTACAAAGTCAGTGAAAAGATTTATGATATTTTCCATATAAGTTTACCAGAAATTCGAAAATAAAACCATAGTATGAGAAAATAGTAGAAAGGGATATTTTAATTTTACTAGTTTATTTAACAAAATGAGATTATTTTACATATTAATAATCTATGTTTGATAAAATAAAATATAGTATGACGTGTTATGATGATTATTAAAATAATTATTACAATTTTCATTAGGAGGAACTATTGTCTTGCATTTGTTTTATCTAACCCTGATTGATCGTTATTTGTTGGAGTGTATAAGAAAATTTTGATAACAGATGTTAAGTTGCTTTTTATATATGTCATATTAATGATGTAAATTTAAAGTTTTGCTTGTTTGTTTTAGAATCATTTAACATTTCTACTCTAATGTATTGATTTAATTACATTTAATTCGATCACAAGATGGTGAATTTCCATATAAAGTAGTATCATGAATTATACTTTATGGTAAACTAATTGCACTTGTACTCGTTTTTCTCTTTATTCTATAACCAATTAAAATAACATTTTATTATTGCCCTGAAAGCTCTACATTAGAAAACTTATAGACATTATATATGAGATGTTTTACATTAGTGCATCTTAACTTTAATTTTTATATTTCTTAGATTTATTACATAAATCATATTACATAAGCAAGTGATCTTTTCTTTTTCACTTTATAAGTATATTTTATAGTAAGAAGGGATACGACATTATAAATATTGTTTTCTTGACCATTAATGTAAAGTAAGCCATTTATTTATTTTTTTAATAAGACTAAAAAATAGATAATAAAATGAATTGAGTGATTAATGAAGTAAATTTATAAAGAAGAAATAATAACCCCTTAGGCAACAAATTTGCAGTTAAGTTTTGAAACATGAGGGCAATATATGCATAATTTTCTGTTCATATATTATTAAATTGTCAATGTCTAGCTTTAAATTTTTCTTTGTAAAAAACATACAATATTTATTAATGAAGTTTCTTTTTATTTTTAAATTTTTACTACTTACTTGCGGGTTGTTCAGATGCACCTTATTATACAAAAAACTAACAAGCTCAATACAAACATATTGATCATAAGAGGAACATAGGGCAAGAATAATTTAAACTCAAAAAATGTTATATGCTTTAAATCCTATTTTTTGTTGTATTTAATTTTTATACAGTTATCATATGAGCACATTTACGAGTGGGTATGTAAAGTCTCGAAACAACTAATAATCTATAATTTACAAACTTATCATATACCATATTAGATTTGATATATATTATAAATATGGGGGCATGGATAAAAGGGTTATGTATATACTGCGTACTGAGTTGCACTACATGTGACAAAGGGGAATGACTTGAGTTATACATACAAGATAATTGAATGGGAGATGGTAAGGAGAAGGAGTAGGCGAAGGTGACCTTAAATGATCAAATATGAGTTACGACAAGTGAAGAAGCTCAACGGCATCAAAATCCACTACGAATGATAAACTAAGTAATGTTCTTGAGATAATTAGGTGTTTGATTCTTTAAAGTGAGAATCTAGTAGAGTATTGCCATTTGTGCCAAAATTCTCTCCTCTAAATGAAGGAGGGAGTGAAATATTTATAGGAGTTGGTCATTAATCTTATCCTTTGAATTGTAATGATGATCAATGACCAGAATTGATCTCTTCCCTTAATATACTCATTGCATGGATTAAGGCCTAATAAAGACCTCATTCTTAATATAAACTAAATTAAGAAACGTTAGATCATCTTGGTCGATCCAATAGGTTCTACTCCATATTTACCATACTAATTTTCCCTTAATAATCCCAAATATATGAGCTCAATCTTTTAAGCATCGTTACATTATCTCAAAAAGTCAAACCCAATCAACTAGTGGACATAAAATCTAACTTTCAAATTTAGCCCTCTATAGTCAAGTGAGAATATTTTGATGGGCTTCCAAGGTAAAGGAAGAATAAATTACCTCTTTTTGAGTGTAGAATTGGTTATTTATATTTTTTAATGCAACATCTAAATATAAGGACAACCTTACTAGCCTTGATAAGGATATATCAAATTGGCTTTTAAAATTTAATCTCTTGTATGTAGTATAAGATTAGAGGTTTGTTGACTTACTCAACGCAAGTATATTGTGCCCATTTATAGGATACCAAGTTTAACATTTTTGGCTTAGCTAGTAGAAAAACATTCAGTGTAAAACTTATTTCTATAATGTTCCAAATTTTAGGACATTGTAGATCTAAAGATATATATTAATTGTTTATTGCCACGCTTTTCATTAATTATTTTATTATGTAAAAAATGGTTTAATAGTTTGATTGATATTTTATATAATAGTAGAAAATGTGAAAATGTGTAATACCAAAAGAGAATGAAAAATGATAAAAAAGGAATTAGTTTTCATTGTTCCTTTAGACATGTAAGAAGAAATGAAATTACTTTTATTTTTCCTTGATGTCTTTAATGTTATATGTATAAATGAATATTTATCATGTTTAAAGTGTTTTTAAAAAGTGAAAGTGAAACCGTAATTTTTGGAAAATGACAATTCTTGCTTTACGCAACAAAATCACCATTCCAATCTACCCTTATTGATTATCATCAATTAAAATTTTTCTATTTAACCTTCAACCTAATTCTAACATCCAATAAATAAAAGTGTTCATTATAGATACTATTATATATGCTTTCTAATCCTTTTTAAATATGTTACAACCAAATATAATGTTATATTGAAATCAACAATTCCATGCCATTATCAAGTATAGAAATATATTTGTCATTTCGATCTTAATTCAATTCCATTTCATTTTATCCCATTTCAATTCATCTTATTTCAAAATATTTATGTATACCAAACATGTCATAGAGGTATTTGGATAATGTTATATTTATTTTCATTAGTTTTCACCATTTCTTCTCCACATTTACTTAATGTTTAGGAAGAGAAAAAAGGGAATGATGAATGGGGAGGGAAGAAAACGAGGAGGAACAAAATCTAGCTCCATTGTTGGATAGGGAAGGAATTAAAAGGGAAAGAAATAATTCTCCCTACTTTACTTGTTTTTGTTCACTCATATTAGATAAAAAGAGGAAGGAAAGGGGAAAACTTACATTCTGTTTATTTTGAGATAATAGACAGAGGGAATAGAATAACTGTTTTAGAAAAACATCATATTACCTTGTTTACTTAAAAGTTGGTTAGAGAATTTTTATTTCTAATGGCTTTTCTATTCTCTCTTTCAATGAAAGAGTTGTTACCTTTTCAAAGATGAAAATTTTGATTTTTTCTCCACAAGAAATAATAGATTCAAGTGATGGAAAAATTGCATTATCAATCAATAAGAATAATTAATAATTTTTAATTATTTATCAAAAAGATAAAATAAGGGAATGTTGATATTTTTTTGTTATAACCACAATTTAATATTATAATTAATAAGATGAAGTGAAAATTATTCCTTATAATAAAAAATTGTACAAAATAATCAATAGGATATAAATTTCTAGTGTGTTATTAGTAATGATGATTCCCAAAACATAATTTTTCTATTCCTCATCTACTCTATTCTATAAAAATAATTGGCTATTAATTTTTCCCTCTTTTATTTGCCTTTTTTCCTTTCTTCATCTTTTAAGAGTATAAAGTTCTACGTTATTTTGCCTTTACTAATGATTAGAATTTACTAATGATTAGAATTCATTTTATTTTCCTTACTATAGTGGAACCTTGCAATCTCCCATGCAAGAATACGTGTCTTTACTATTATTATATTTTAGACTCTCAATAGAACATGTTGCTACAATAAGTAAACTACTAATCTACCTAATTATTGTTCATTAATCGAATACACTTTCTTCCACATTTTTTCCATCCTAATTCTTTTCCTCTTATGATCAAATTGTTATTAGAAGGAGAAACCGTTTATGTTTAAGGGTCAAAATACATCAACTCCATCTATATCTACTCTCTTTAAAAATTTCGACAAATTTTTTTTTTTACATCTTTTTTTATTTCATTAATTTCAAAATCCAGTGAACCGAATATATGATTCCCAATTTTTCACCTAACAAAGAATAGATGACTAGCCTTTATCTTTCATTAAATTTCGTGATAATCCTTGGAGAGGAGGAAAAAAAACGAAAAAAAGGAGAAAAAAAAAAACCTAAAACCACCTCGATTAATGAATGAAACATCCGAAGATGTGAAATTAATTATCATTTCCATAATCAAAAGGAGAAGTTTTCACTCCGAAATTGGCTCTAAGACAGGACTCCATCTTCTATTATGCCCATCACAAACCCTAACCACCATTATCATCACCACTGAGTGCTTTTTCATTTCCAGCCATATTTTCTGAATCTTCTTGAACAACAACAGTCGGTGAAATCCTCAAACAGCTCCTTCTCCTTCCTCCCAACCCCTTTCTGCCACGAACTTTCTCTTCCAGCGCAAACCCAACTATTATCTCCATCTCCCTTTCACTAACCTTGCAGCGAATTCTCTGCGCTGGAACAACCAAGTAGGTTTTTCCAGCCAAAAGTACGTCATCAGGTTTCACGGCAGTGATGCGACCAGTCCTACGCATGTCATCAGCCGAAGAGACGATGTAGCCAGGAGCTTCGAGCATGATCTCTGCAGCTGTAGTAGCAGCATATACATGTTGTTGATGATGATGATGATGATGATGATGACGGTTTCCTTGAGAATCAAGAAGGAATGGTGATGTTGGAGGGTTTGGTGGAGGTGAAAAATTACTAAAGCAGGAGAAGCATAAGAGTGACGGGTAATTTCCCATATTGGAGATGAAAGACAAAAAAGGGGGTTTTGTTTCTGTTGTGAGGCTTGTGGGGATGAAAGTAAAGTGGAGAGAGATTATTAGGGTTTATATATAGGTTTTGTGATGTGATGGTTTTGATGGAGGAGGAAAGTGGTCAAAGATTTGCGTAGTGATTGTGTGTTAAAGGGTTGACAGGTGTTTTGATGGAAATCGATGGAAGTGGAAGGCAGAGACAGCACGCACATAGGTTTGGCCTTTGGCTGTTTGTCGATCTTGAGTAGTGTAGTGTCCATAACTCGCAAACAAATCAACACCGCATGCTTTGATGGTGCAATAATGAATTGAAATCTGAGTAGAAACTAGAAAGTAAATGTACACGCATTTCCGTGTCCAAAAATAAGAGAGTTTAGAACAACAGTGACCGGAATATCAACGATTTGGAATCGAATTTTCTCACCAATATCGAGAGGCGAATGAAGAGGGAATTGCTATCACATCAATCGTTCTCTTTTGTGAAGAAAAAAATAATAATAATTGGATCGCATCGTACTTCAAAACATGGATTAATTTTTAACCATATGCATTAATTGAAAATGTCTAGAAGTTTTGGAGTCACATGTAGAGACTAGACCTAGCGGAATTTTCCTGTTGATCCTCTCCATTCACCTTTGGGGTTTTGTGATCTCGGAGAGTCGAAGTGATGTCGCTGATAAGAACAAAAAAAAAAAAAAAAAAAAAATAGTTTGACTAACACGTTACTTGATGACTAGTAGGTAAATCAGTGATATCTAGACATATTTCATACGATTCATCGAGTAATATAAATTAAATTATGTGTTAGATGTATGTGATGTATAAATATGAATGAAATATTGATATATATGAAATATATAAATTATAAGTCATAATTAATTTTAAAATTATTCTTTTAATTATTATTTATATTAATATTTTATTAATATTTACATGCTATTAATGAATATTTTTTCCATTTAGTGATAGTGTGTTCATATTTTTATATATTATATATCTATTGGTACTTATACATTAATAATCTATTCACTTGACATGTTAATATTATTAGTGTTGCTCATTATAAGAAAGAAAAAGGAAGAAAGGAAGGGAAAGAAAAAGAAAAGGAAAGAAAAGAAAAGGTTGTAGTGACAACTTAAAGCCTCAAATTAGGGTGACGACTATTGAGTGCTAGAGTAATTTCATGCCTTGCGAGTTGTGAATGATGGTATGATGGCCTGATCTCCTTTGCAATTTGCATGAGTTCTACAATTGTAGGAACGATGGTGGACGAATCGTGATAAACTCTTATGTATCTTGCGAGTGCTTTACCGTGCTTTATCCTTTCAATCTTTTCTTTCTCTCCCTTTTTTTTATTATTATTATTAATTTTTTAACATTTCAAATATAGATCTATGCTAAAATTTAAGGGGAAAACAGTCAAAAACTTAGCATAATATATACGATAATAAGATAATGAAAAATAAAATAAAAGATTAGAATAACACTTTTATCATGAAAAGAGTAAAAGATTTATATAGAATGACTAGTATCATCTAATATTGTATGCCTAATGTTTGCAAAATACCATATTTGGTAAGGCTAAGCAGGCACAGATAAAAGTATGCAAACGGGTTAAACGGGCCAACCCTACTCGGCCTACTTTAGCTCGCGGATTAAATAGGACAGGCTCATTTGGCCTGCTTTTAAATGGATTAAAAAATATTGGCCCTAACCCGTTTAAAAAGCAAGTTAAATAGGTCGGCCCATGGATTAAAAGCATAAATTTATTAAACGGACTGATCTAAACCAGCCTACTTTAACCCACGGGTTAAACGGGTTGGGCTAATTTGGCCCACTTTTAAACAAGCAAAAAAATCTTGACCCTAACTCATTTTGAAAACGGGTTAAATGGGCCGGCACGCGGGCCAAAACCCATTTGCACACCTCTAAGCACAGAGTAAGTAAGATATAATACTACACCCATACTCTATCTTGTAAGTATAGATTTTTTCAAACTTTACTACTCGTATCTTATCTTGTGACGCTTTGAAATCATCCTGTACCTTATAAATTGTATAAGGTACAGGGTACTTTGTAGAACATACAGATCTTTGTTTTTATAAATTTTAATATATTTAGTTTCTACTTATTTTCCTTTCATTTATTTTTCTTTTTTATCATTTTTTTCACCAATCATTATTATACAAACATATCAATTTTAATAAAATTTCAGTCTCATCTTTTAAATACTAAATAAATAATTGTAAATTAGAATCATTTGAGGGAATGACTTATTTTGACAATAAGAATATTCCTAAATTACAATCTCTTCAATCATAGTCCACATCCATAATGATATTCCATGTATCACAATTACTAAACCCTAATCTTTAGATTAATTCTTTTTCAAACCACTAACCCTAATCTTGGACAAGGGAAAAAAGTAAAAACGGTAGCCTCAAATAAATCTTGACTTGAACAATATCATGTAAATTTATTATGAGATATTTTTTTAAACCTAATACAAAGAAATTATTGCATCAAAAGAAAATAAGCTAATAACATACCTTATTTAGGTAACTTTACGCAGATTCTTTCTTTTTTAACTTTAGTAAAGTTCGACATAATAAATGAGAAAGATAGAGTGGAAAAGAAATGCAATAAAGAAAAGACTAAGGAGAAAGTAACTAATATGAAGATATCAGATTTAGTATAAAATTTCTCGTGGGTTGCATTTTGTTATTTTTTTAGGTTCATATAAATGAAATGTTATTCTTTTGTATTTATTAATTATTATTATTATAATATAGGTATAAGATATCCTAAAACATATACCTTATGTGCTTTACAATACAAATTCTAAGATAGGTACATGATACTATGACCTCATATCTATACATTATGTAACCCTTAACACCCACCCGAAACTTACTTGATCGAGCAGAGTTAAGGTGGGTACCTTGTACGATAAAATTACCCACTCACTCTTATTATTTAGATACTTTTACTATATCCTTAAACTTGAGATCCATGAAAAAAGAGCATTCATTGAACAATCTTTGAATTTCTTTAGTAATATTTAGATCCATTTTTTTTTTTGGTTGAATATTTAGATCCATTATTAAGTGAAAAGATTTTTAGTTAATCTTGATAAGTCAAATCTATTTGGTTAATACTTGAATTTAAACCAAATTATTAATTTAAGATAAATAACAAGCGAAATATTAAGATAGGGTGAAAATAATAAAAAAACTCTATAACGAGTGATTTGCTTGTCAAATATGAATTTTGCAGTTTATAGGAATTAAGGATTTCATTGGATTCCATCCATTTTTTATTCTATTTAAAAATTCCCAAACATTTTCTCATCTTTTTTTTTTTTAAATTTTATTTCCTCTAAATTTCCTCCAATTCAAACATACGAGTCCCAATGATTTTCATCTAATACAATTAGCCTTTTTCCTCTCATTAAGTTTCGTGATCATCTTTGAAGAGGAAAAAAAAAAAAGGGAAAGGAAAAAAGAAAAGGAAAAAGCCTAGAGCTAGCTACCTCGATTAATGAATGACACATCCAAAAATGTGAAATTAACGTTTCCACAATCAAAAAGAGAAGTTTTCACTCCGAAGTTGGGTCTAAAACTGGACTCCACCTTCTATTATTCCCATCACGGACACTGATTTGTTGACTGTAACACCCAACATCACCACCCACCACCAATTGCTTCTTCATTTCTAACCATATTTTCTGCATCATCTTGAACAACAACAGCCGGTGAAATCCTCGAACAACTCCTCCTCCTTCCTCCGAATCCCTTTCTTTCACGAACTTTCTCTTCCAATGCTAACCCAACTATTATCTCCTTCTCCCTTTCACTAACCCTGCAGTGAATTCTTCGCACTGGAACAACCAAGCACGTCTTTCCAGGCACAAGTACGTCATCAGCTTTCATGGCAGTGACACGACCAGTCCTATGCATGTCGTTGGCCGAAGAGACGATGTGGCTGGGAGCTTCTAGCATGATCTCTGCAGCTGTAGTAGGAGTAATCTTCGCGTGTTGCTGATGATGGCTTCCTTGAGATAATAATTAGTAAAGCAGGAGAAGCATGAGATTGATAGGTAATTTCCCATATTGGAGATGAAAAGCAAAAGGTTCTTGTATTTGTTGTAAGGTTTTTGTGTGGATGAAAGTAAAGTAGAGAGAGAGAGAGATTAGGGTTTATATAGGTTTTGGGATGTGGTGGTTAATGGAGGAAAGTGGTCAAAGATTCGTAGAGTGATTGTGGGTTGAAGTGTTTGACAGGTGGTTTGAGGGAAATTAATGGGAGGCAGAGACAGTACTTTGGCTTTGGCTGTTGGTGGATCTTATTCTTGATTCATGAGTAGTATCCTTATTAACGGCACAAACAAATCAACGATGTATGCCATGATGATGTAATAATGAATTCATATGCGAGTATAAATGGAAAGGCTGTTATAATATATTGCTATGGATACTGAGTATTTTTAATGGGATAGATTGAGTTCAACTTTTTTTATTTTATATATATATATTTTTCTTTTTCAAGTCATCACGGGTTGAATTTTTTAATCATAAGTTTATGATTGTTTAGGCCTTTTTCCATTAAAGAATATAAGTAAAAAAAGTTTAACAAATATTATGTGACACATTAGGAGCTTTAAAATCGTTTTATATTACTAAAATTGATAATGCGCCTTAAAAAAATTGGTCGGGATATGAAAAAATGAAAAAAAAAGAAAGAAAAAAAGATTGCCTTTTTCTCTTGTTCGATGATTTCTTTGATGAAAAATTAATCGGATCATGTCATACTTCAAATCATATATTTTAGAATCAGTATGCATTTAGAAGTAATTACACAATTATAGTTCCGGTCTAGAAGTTTGGAGTCATATGTAGAACCCTTTGATCCTCGTGAATGGATGTTTTAAATTTACCTCCTTTAAATTTTTATAAATTTATCCTTTTAGATACTATTAAGTGTACTCGATCTATAACATAACAAAAAAGAAACTAACATTGTAATACTTTTGTTTGATATTTTAAGAATTTAAAGAATTGAATCATTAATTAATAAATTTAGGGAATGAGATTCGAATCCCTCCAATCCTCCCATTGTCGGGGTTCTGTAATCTTGGAAGTTGGACTGATGTCACTCGCTACCGGAGAGAATAAGTAGAGGTGACGATTTAAGAGAGGAAAAGTTTGAAAATAAGATGACGCGATAGTGCTAGATAGAGTACTTTCATGCCGTGTGAGTTTTGAATGGTGATAAAATAGGACAATAAATTATGAAAACAAAATTGGAATAGCGTTTTATCAAGAAATAAGAGTAAGATTTATATAGAATGACTACTACCATCTAATATTATATGCCGGACATGTGCATAAAACTGTATTTAGACATTTGTAATGTAAAAATTTATACCGGAGATCCATGGAAAAATACATTTAGAAAAGAATCTTTTAATTTTTTCAATATTATTTAGATCTATTACTGAATCAAAAGATTTTTAGATAATCTTGGTGAGATAAATCTATTTGGCTAATACTTGAATTTAAACCAAATTAGTAAGTTAAGATAAATAGCAAGCGAATCGTTGAGATTGACCTGAAAATGATGAACAACTTTATAACGAGTGATTGGCTTGTCAAATATGAATTTTGCCATTGTTGATTTTTAAAGGAATTAAGGATTTCATTGGAATGCTTTGGAATAAAGTTCAATCAAAATTTTTTGAACGAATGGAGTCCATTAAGGAGCTTTATCCAAATGTGATTTAAATTCGACATTTCAACAAGTCCTCTTAAACGGTTGCTTCAGAAGTAGAGCTATAGATGAATCCAAACTATTTACGAGCTACTCAAACTTGGCATTGTTTAGGTTTGATTTTGTTTGAGCTTGATTTATAAATAAGTTAAGCTCAATGTCATTCTTAGCCTCATGAGCAATCTTGTTTATATTTTTAACGAGTTAGTTCGCAAATACGATCAAAGGCTAATATACTATATTAAAAAAAATACTACATGAAAAAAAAAATATTAATATAAGACTATAAGGTAGTGTTTGGTTGTGTTACTTTTTTAATATTGAACTAAATAAAAAATTTTATCTCATATTTAATTTATAACTTTACTTGATGATTGAAGAAAAAATTGGGCTGATAAATTTGAAAAAAAAGACCCAAATTTTATCTTATCTACACCATGGTATAAAAATAAAATTTATTAAATAAAAAAACAAAAATATTTTATATTCTCAAAAGTACCCCTTCTAAATTATAAAATTGAGTTAATTCATGTTATTTTTATTAAATATTACAAAAATATATATTTATTTTATAATATAAATAATTAATTTTTAAATATAAATTTTGTGTTTTATACTGTACAAACCAAACATAGTATAATAAACTTATTCTATTCAATCCTCTCTATACTTATCATATCCAGTTCTCTTTGTTTAATTCAATCCTTACAACCAAACACTATCTAAAAGTAAGAATAATATAATTAAAAATTATAATGAAAAAAGAGATGTTTTGAAAAATTTGAACTTTAATTCAACCTTAATCTCAAGCTTAAGCTAGTTTACCTATACGTGTTGAACTTGAGCTTTAGATTTCTTAGTGAGCTTGAGCTCAAGCTCAAGCCTATAATTTTCAAGCTTGCTAAAAGCTTAGCTTAGCTCGAGCTCAATAACTTTTAAATGAGTTGAATTTAAGCCTTTAGAAGTTTAGTTGGTTCGGTTCGGTTCTGTTCGGTTAGGCTCGACTCGAGTTGGCTCTATTCGTTTATAGTCCCATTCATAAGGCCCTAACCTTAAAGCACTTGAACAAAGTCTTTCGATTAAGCTAGTGTTTGAACATCTCCACACCACATTACAATGATGTAAAATATTTAATGAAGCTAGGTATTCTTTAACAAATAATCAACCTTATTAAACTTAAATCAAATGGTTGACCTAAACATATAAAAGGGTCGAGGATTAAGGTGGAAATCGAGTTTGACTAAGGGTTGAATAGAGGTCAAATCAGGTTAAATTGTAGAGGTCAACCCAAATTTGATAACATTGCATATAATCATTTAAGGACAATGCTAACTAGCTATGATAAGGATATATCAAATAGGCTTTTAAACTTTAATCTTTAGTATGTGGTGCAAGAGATTGGATGTTTATTGACTCATTGAATGTAAGTATATCGTGCCAATTTATAGGCCAACAAGTAAGGCTGCAAATGAGCCAAGCTGTTCAAATTAAGCTCGGCTTAAGCTACACTACTAAACGAGTCAAACTCATACTCAATATAAAACTCATTTATTTAAATAAGCCAAGCTCTTGCTTTAGTTTAGGTTTACAGGCTTATTTGCTTAGACTTGTAAACCGGCTTGTTTAGGCTTATAAGTAAGTTTACGAGTTTTATATGTATTACAAATATTATATATTATTAAAATTGAAAAGCTATATGGATATAATATATAAATATATAATATGTTATAGGATAATATATAATATATAATCTAATTCTTATTCATTATTTGTTGATATATTTATTTATATATTTTTTCATTTTGTATACCCAGGTTTGTGAATAAGTTCGAACTCGGTTTGCCTCGAGCTTGATTAGTAAACAATTCAAGCTTAAGCTTAAAATGAAGCTCTTTTAATAAAACGGGCCAAGCTCGAGTCTCAATTTGTAAATTCAATAAAAACTTGACTCAATTTTGTTAATTTTTAAACGAGTCAAGCTTTAACCCTTAGAAACTTAACTCATTCGTAATCCTTCTAACAAGTTCAACAATTTTGACATAGGCAACTAAAAAACATTTGGTGTAAAATTTATTTCAATAGTGTTCTAGCTTTAAAGCTTTATAGAGAAATCTATATATATATAATTGCTCTTTTTTTTCAACTACACTATATTCACAACATTTTACAAAATGGTGCTTAAACTCCTATATACATAAAAATCAGGTAGGGAAGCACTTAACACAAGTCTATCGTTGGTTACAAATTTAAACTTTTTGTAAGAGCCATAACTAAGAAGATGCTCTATATTAACTTTTTATTAGCATGATTTTCGTTAATTATTTTGTTTTGTGTAAAGTAGTTTAATGGTATGATTGATATTTTATATGAAAGTACAAATTGTGAAAATGTGTACCATAGAAAGGGAAAGAAAAAGAGAAAAAGGAAGTTAGTTTCCACTTTTCCTTTGTACATGTAAGAAGAAATGGAATTACTTTTATTTTTCGTTGATGCTTTTATTGTCATGTTTGGTACACAAAAATCAATTCAAAATAAAATTGTGATTCTACATTTCATTTTATTTCCTATTTGGAAGTGTTTCTAAAAGTAAAATAGTGATTTTTGGAAAATGGCGATTCCTATTTTAAGTTGGAATTCAATTCCACTTTTAAAAGGGTAGAATCACGATTTGATTCTATCCTTATTAATTATTATTTATTAAAAATTACCTATTTCAAATCTTTAACCCAATTTTAACCTTTGATAATTAAGGGCATTTATTACAAATATCCTTATCTTGCATTTCTTTCCCTTCTGAATATGTTATAACCAACCAGAATAACATACTGGAATCAATAATTCTATAGTATTTTCAAATTTAGAATTAGATTTATCATTTTGGCCTTGATTCTATTCCATTCTATTTTATCTCATTCCAATCCATCTTACTTTAAAATATTCTTGCATGCCAAATGTAACATAAAGGTATTTCGATAAATTTATATTTATTTCCACTAGCTTTTACGATTTCTTCTCCACATTTACAATATGTCTAGGAAGATGGAAAGGGGAATGATGAATGGGAAGGGGAAAAAATGAAGAGGAACAAAATATGATTCCACTACTAGATAGAAAGAGAATTGGAAGGGAATGTAATTTGTTTCCTCATATTGGAGAGAAAGAAGAGAGAGAGTGGAGAACTTATGATTTGTTTACTTGATTTTAGTAGAGGAAATACAATTACTATTTCCCAAGAAAATCCTATTATCTTGTTTACTTGAAAATTGGTGAGAGAATTTTTTATTTCTAATGGCTTTTCTATTCCTTCATTATAGGGAATAGTTGTTACCATTTAGAAGATATAATTTTGTCTTCACTCCCCATAGGAAATAAAAAGTTCAGGTGATGGGACAATTGTGTCCTCAATCAATAAGAAAAATTAAATAATTTTTAGTTATTTTCTAAAAAGACAAAATAAGGGTTTATTGATATCTTTTGTTATAATGCCAATATAATATTACAATTAATGACATGAAGTGAAAAGTATTCCCTATAATAAAAAAATTATATAAAATAAACACTAGAATATAAATTTCTAGTATATTATTAAGAATTGGTGTAAGTTCTATTATATAAGACATATACGGTTCCTTCCTAGGAGGCAGTTAATGCAATATGAGAAAAAAAAAAAGTTCGACGAGATAGTTGAGAGCAAATTAGCTCCACAACACCTTAGCAATAATGAAATTCTAATACAATTAAGTTAGTATGAGAATATAATTTTAAGTAAAGTCTTAATAAGTTGAGGTATTAGCAAAATATATAAGTTGGTGTAAGAAGAGTATTTTGTTCAAATTGTAATATTAGCAAGAATTAGATATTAGATATAACCTTGATAGTATGCACATCGAGAAAAACATGTGTGACAACTTCGTGGGAACGATTTTGAACATCAAGGGAAAATCAAATGACATAGATAAGATAAGACGTACACTTTAGAATATGGGAATTCGTCTTGAGTTACATTCAACATCTTGATGTGGTTAAATCATAAAGCCTCCCCTTTTATACGCCCCGTACTCTTAATAAGATAAAGGAGGTTTATAGCTTTATTAAACATGTGAAAATGTTGAATGGTATGCATCAAACATATCATCATGTTTAGGTTGGTCTAAAGCAACTCTCCAAGGGCTAAAGAGTCACGACTGTCATGTTTTGCTATAGTGACATCTTCTAGCGATTCTTTATGGATTCTTAAGTGATGAAATTTATCAAGTAATATGTGAATTATCACGATTCTTCAGGGAGTTGACTGTGAAATATATGAGGGTCAATGTATTGAAATCTATGGAGAAGACAATTATATTCACTTTGTGCAAGCTTAAGATGATTTTTCTACTTGCTTTCTATGATATTATGGTCTATGTCGCTATGCATCTCCTTAAAGAGGCATGCATATGTGACCCTGTTTAGTATAGTTAAATGTATCCAGTGGAAAGTAATATGCTTAGAAGCTCAGTAATCACTAGGGCTTACCGTAAGGAGTAGTAGCCACATGGATCCTTCGAGATATCGAAGAAATGAGGATCAAAGGGTCAACAAATACAATAGCTTACATGAAGCTGCTCAGAGGATATAATACACCAACGATTGCGACACAACTTAACACTTCAATTGATATGACTCACAAGCTAATGTTAAGGTTTACTTGTTACTAATCTCGAGCTACTCAACAAGATTAGACAAGAGTGCAGGAGAAGGTATACTCGGAGAAGGTATTTCACAAGAACAAAAATATTCATTAAGTGTAAGGAATATGCTAATTGCAGTTATAGTAAAAGTACTATTTATAATTAGTCCTTTAGGGTAATAACTCAAAAAATGGAAAATTATATAAAAGACAATAAAGAAAGAGATTCTTAGTATATATGAAAGTGTAAATAAAACAAATGACAAAAAGGAATATAGTATAAATGTTAAAAAAGTAATGGACAGGTGGTAACCTGTCAATGGGTTCATATAAAGGAATCTTGGGGTGTTATGGATGCTCAGAATAGTTGTAGCTGTTGTTAAGAACTGGTACTTAGAGTTGTCAAGACGAATAAAGTAAAATGCTGTTTGGTAAGCTAAATGAGTAGAGCTTAGGATGTAGTGGTCTAAGTCTCGACACTTGAAAGGTTGGCTTCAACACTTGAGAGGTCAGCGATTGGAGAGGGGTTAAAGTAAAGTAAGGTGTGTCTAAGTTGAGACCTTAAAGAGTTTACCCATAACTCTTTTAAATACAAGAGCTCATCCTCGATAGACTAATGTGAGAGTACCCTCCTTGCGAGAGATTGTAAGCCTCAAAGATGAGTACGAGTGAGGGGTCCAGACGTTAGCAATCCATCAAAAAGGTACTTTGGTGTACTTAAAGGTGATGTAAGGAATAGGGCCAAACTAAACGGTTTTATCACGAAGGTATATATAGTACAAGAGAACTTTTTGTTTTGCTCAATGTACTTTAAGAACATAGCATTTAGGATCAATAGGCCTCATCAGCAATGAGACGCACCTGACCTCATTCAAAACAATAGTCTTCAATTGTTTACATGCTTGTACATCCTTTTAGTGCATTTGAATATGTTTTTGCTAGTGATGAAATAAACAAGATACATTGGACCATATTGAATAACTATAAGGATGTAAGACCATATGTCAGGTATGTGTCTTACAATTGTTGATATTCCAAAGTATGATTTTACTTATGTTCACATTTGACTGATACTTTCTTAAATAAGGAATATGAGCAAAAATTACACGTACGTAGTGTATACAATGCAAGCCTATTGTTACTAACACAATTTCCTTTGTAGTTCAAAAATAAGATAAGCAAACAAACTACATAGACAAATCTAAATAAGCAAGTCAATTCAAATCTCTGATGCTTTATGTAGATTTTGGAGCTTAAGGCAAGTTCCACTAGATAAATATCTAACGACCTAACAACCTTAGCATGGGGCCTAAAAACTAACTTCACCTCTATAATGGCTATGTGGTTAACATGGTTAGATTTATGATAGAATTTAGGGAGGCAAGGCTTAAAATACAGAATAGTGGTGTTAATGTCTTAGACAGTGTTGTCAAACTTGAGTAAACCCCTACAGTTCAACTTGGTTTGATCCTGGTTTGACTCCGATTTAACTTCCAGTTGAACTCAATTTTCTCCTAAATTTTTTACCCTCTCATATGTCCAAGTCAACCACCCAATCTAAGTTTGACAATAACACTCTTGGCTAGTCATAATGGTAACCTTATTACATTTTATGGGGTATTATTTTATTATAATACAGTTGAACTGCTATAGGAGTTGTCACGCCCCGAACAAGAAGAGTCATAACAGTCCCGCCGTGTAAACTAATCTAAGATAGAAGCTGACCTCACAGCTGCTATCGTAGACGCAGTTTACACAAGGCGCATAACTCAACCAGCTTGAAACGTCTGTTCTGACATCTGTTAATATCCAAACCTGTGGTAGAGCTTTAACAAAATACTTGTTCTATACAATCTGTAGTTTAGTACTACAACAGTAATTATACAACATTTCACGTCCAAGGGTAAGGATTACAATCAGAGTCTTTTAAAAACCACAGGTTATACGATTTATATACAATAAGTTAGAAAACTAGTGGGCTCCCAGGGAATTCCCATTTAGTTTTCTTCAAAACTTAAAGACAAAGCAAAAGCTCAGGTTCAGTTAAATTCCTCGTTCCTCACTTTCCCACACAGCAGCACACTAACCTGAGAACGTTGGTACCGGAACATCTTTTATCTTCACTCAGTACCTGCAAAAGAGTCTGTAGGGGTGTGAGCACAACTAGCTCAGTAAGTGGGGCGGAGTCAGAAGAGTACTATACAATCACAAATAAGGTTAATAATTATGATGAAATGCAATGCAATCACTCAAATGAAAACATCGCACAGTGTTAACCGGTCCACTGTGAGGTTAGAGAAATTTCATCCGCTCCAACCCGGATTGAGGAGTTTCATCGCGACTAAAGTTAAACCAAACCCGGGCTTGTGCAATGGAGAACACCCCCCTCCCAAGACCGCCTTCGAACCACGGCCCCCAACCTTGCCGCGACCTCCTCGCCTATCACTTAGTTCGACTAAGGATGGGGAAAGGACCATTTCAGCTATCCTCATCGAAGGAAGTCGGTGTTTGGCTTAACACTCTTAATCGTTTCCCCTAACGGGTGATTATGCGTGACCAATTACACTTTAGTCGAATAATCATTAGTGATAATCAGAGGTGACCAATAAGTTCACACAATACAGAATCCATGCAAATATGCAGAACAGCACACCAAGGAGTTGAACTCCTGTCACAACAGAGTATCATTCACACACATAGCATGCGCATAATCATCTAACTACAAACACAACCAGAAGTACTCTTGGGTCTCCGGATACTTTTAAAATAGTACCCAAACAGCGGCGAAGCTACCATCCCAACTTACTTGTTCAGACGTTCGTTATTTCTGACTTGAATTGTCAGCCGTCTTTGGAAGGTCCTAATTACACAAAAGGTCTAAATTTAGTTTTCGTAATAATTACGAAAACATTAGGGTTTAATCTAAAATGGATATATATATATACATATATATATATATATTTTTTCCATAATATACTGTCATGTTATTAAATTATTAATTATTAACATTATACATCATATTTACTATTACGTATTATATATCGTTTTGATCGTATCGAAACGTACTTTTTATTTATTAATTCACGTTTTGATTCCGGTAGAGTTACCGAAATGTGTATATTCTTGAATATGTTATAGATATAAGCTAGTTTGCTTAAGGTTATCCGATTTCAACAAAACTAGTGTCATTGAGTTCGTATAGACTTAACGACACATCTTATGAGTCCTGTTCTTAGAGATGGATTTTAACGGGTAGTTTGAATTTTTAATACAATTATACATAATTATATAAAAACGACCGTATTATGCATAATTTACAGTTTTAAATTATATTTTATCCAATTTGTCCTTATATTGTAATAATATAAGTATTATTCAATTTTAATACACCTAAAGTACATCCCGATCAGAAAATATTAATAATTGTAATAAAATCTCTATTTAACCCAATTCGACCAGCGATCCTATATATAGGTTTTATTTATCTATTTTACTCATTTTAGTCTATTAATATTACAAATACACCCCGACTTGTAATTTAAGCTATTTTACTTAATAAATTCGTAGTAAATAGTTCGGATTACCTAATAATTCCTCGAAAATTTCTATGGACTTCTAAAAATATAGGGAATTCAATTATCACTCGGTTTCAAGTTTTCGACCTATTGCCTATATTTTCGTATTGACGATTTTACCCCTAAATTTGATAAATTATCCAATTATAATTCTTTTAGCATCCAATTAATTCCAATCTGACTCAATACCATTATGGTTTATTATAGATCAGTACATGTCCATTTCATCAATTAATTTCATAATTTCCTATTAAATTCATAATTTCAGCCTATTTTCGAACCAATTTCAGGCCTAAAAATTCAATAAATATTAAAATTATTCAAATAAAAATTTGGGCTACGTAGCAATTACCCATATATCATACACATCCTACACAAAAATTTTCAGCTAGAAACAACATCATATAGTATATTTATTTCACTAATATATATTCGGATGAACTACAGATTTCTTAATAAAGTATATTAAATATTTCGAATTTTTCAAAAATAAAAATATCACATAAAAGCATGTCTAAAATAACCTAAGTGTAATTTTTTTCATAATTTTCTGGGCGGATTTACTATTTTTTAGAAATTATTGAAAAACAGGGCAGAAATTTAACCTTGGTGTTCTTGGGTGCTCCGGTGGCCGGCGGCGGCTGGGAGGTTGTCGGACGGCTGGCGCGGTGGGTGGACCGTGTGGGGTTGGCTGGGTTTCACAGCAGATCTACTCTAGGTTAGGTTTCCACACTTTCACTAATTTTTCTGTTTTTTTTTCTAAATTTGTTTTTTTTTTCTACGATTTTTTCTTGATTTTTCTTTCTGTTGTTTTTGATTCCAGATTGTCAAATGTTATCATCCTGCTGCTGGGGTAATTTTTATACACTTCTTTCACCGCCTAAGGATTTTTCTTTATTTTTTTCTTTTGTTTTTTTTTCCTATTTAGCTAAGCATGTGGTGTCCTAATTTTATAAATTCTACTTTTGATTCAGCACTTTGCTTTCCCTTCTGTCCTGCCACGCCTCCTTCCAGCAATCTCATTGTTATTTAATTAATTTTTCTTTTTCTTTTATTAAATAATTACTTAAATACAAATATTATATGTTAGAATTAATTATTTAATTAATATATAAGTTTATACCCTATGTAAATAACACGTGAAATATATAACTTTACTCATATAATTAAGTTTCTAGCATATCTTTTATTTTTAGGATACATTCTAAGGTTAATTTCATGAATTCAACACAATATATATATAATTACTCAATTTAAAGTTAATTTACGTGTATAATTTTTATTTGTACCGGGTATACTAAAAAATTACGTGTATTTTTTTATAGTAAATTATACTACATTATCTCATTTTATAGCTCAATTAACTTATCTCTAAGTTCTCGTTGCAATCTAAGTTCAATTTTAGGAGTTCTGAACATTTTAGGGCTTTAGTAAATACTCCAATTTCTAAGGGCAAAATTGGGATTTTGGATTATTATTACTAAAATCTAACTTCACTGTAATATCTCGACTAACTTTTTCATTCTAATTGCAAAGTTTGGGCTCAATTGGATAAGTTACCCTAAAAACCCTAAATCTGAGCTCGGTTATCCTAAACTCAATTTTGGAAGCTTACAGGAGTTGTCGCATGTTTGTCTTTTTATTCAAATGTAAATGGTATGATACTCTAAAATACGTTTGATAGGAATCGGCCCCTTGGACCAATCACACGTAGCCAAGTTAAAGGACTCACGCGGAGAACAATAGCTCGAAGCCATATCTGAGACCAGGATTTCTATTTCGAACTGATATCCTAATGACCTAACCATCATATCCTCACATGTGTCAAATCTACTCCTACCTAGTAGCGATGCTTTATTCTAGAAGACAACCTAGGACTAGCTAAGCCAAGCTCCCAAACCATCCACAAACATCTGACTCCAATTCAAATAACTTTTTTATTGGACTAATTGGCTCCTGACTTGATCTAGATCAGATCAACCCCTGATTGCAATACTTTTCTACTTTCACCTACTTTGTATCATATTTCTAATGACCAGCCACTAAGTGATACGTATCTTTTGATACAATATTCTAGAATGATTCCTTTTTTTTTTCCATATCGAATATTCTTTATCTCTTTTACCCCTTTTGGAATATCCTATGTAACCTAATTGTAAGAATACTTGTTTGTTTTTTCATACAATGAAAAGAGCCTTAGTGAACGGGTATATAAACCCCCACTTACTAGTATGCAAACAATCATTCATCAGTACAAAAATTATTCACATCTCCTTTGAGCAACCTTAGTGTTCTTATTATTTTTCAACTCTTATCTATTCCCTTTAGTAAGGAGTAATAGCAAAGAGTAGTGGTAAATGACCCTTTAGTTCAGACCGGTGTGTCATATCTGACGAATTGTAGGTCAAGTAAGATCAAGCGATGCATCATACCCATTCAGTAACTACCCGGATTTTGCTAGTTTTTCTTTTGTTCCTTTTAGGTTCACTTCTTAATGGTGCCTCTCCATGTGTCTGACCTTAGAGATGCATCAAAGTTTTAGAGAATTAATGAGGATATGTTGTCCATTAACATATGCCATACATGGTATGACAATGATCTATACATATTTGCTAACTATAATAAGTTTTCTATCTAATAGTCCTAAAAAAGCATTTCAGTGATGAGAGAGTGGTCCAAAAGGTCAGACACAATCATCTATTCAATTGGGGCTTATTTGATAAAGAAGATTATAATAACGATGGGATCATTGACTAGTCCATAGATAATGAGATACTCTAACAAGAAATAAGTATACCTTAGGCAATTCTAATGGATAGTATCTTCATAGATCTTAAGACACTGGCACGAATACTTGTTCTAAAGGAAAACATAAAGGGTGGTGCAGGATATATTGACGAGTTTAATTCTAACAACAATGATGCTAAATAATTAAAAACGTAGTGCTATTGGTGTGTTCAACAATTTTAGTTTAAAACTGAAATTTCACTTTAATCTTCTTGCTACTAAATTTTCATTTTTTCTACAACATGAATAATGACTTTCTAAAGGCTACTATAGGGGATCTTTAGTAGTGAAAGGCCTCGTGTAAGGGTAAAGTTTATAATTGAAAGCGTTTTCTTCCTATATGTATCCATTGTTTTTGTTCTCTCTATCCTAATCATATTTTGAAATTTTGTAGGAGGTTTCTATAATTCACTCTCGATAGATATACCTCAGCATACACATATCATGTAAAGTTGGGGCATGGAGAGGGGAGATGGTGATGGAGATGATGATGATAATCATGAGGAGAAGAATAACACTAAAGAGCAGGATGGTGGTGCTAGTGAGGGAAGTATAGGAGATAATAGTGATACAAATGAGGTTGATGGTGATGACTAGTAAAAAACCAAGGTTTTAGATTCTACCTATGTATGGTAGCATAACAGGCGATTACCCAAATTTGTTAGTGAAGAGTTCCCATTTAGGCATCTTGAAGAGAGTCCACTATTTGCACAGGACTTTAGTAGGAATGCTTAGACCATAATAAAAGAAGAGCATCGTAAGCTCATTATCAAAAATTTTATCGTAAGTGTTGTTTGCTTTCATGTTGAAAACTTAATACACCTTTCATGTTGGATTAATTTTATTTTATTCATGTTTTTAAGATAGTTTGATGTAGGTTAAAGTCATTGGGAGAAAAGTCAATTGTGGACGAAAAATATCAAAAAAATTGTGTCCAAATCTTATAATGACTTGTGCAAGGATTTTTGAGAGTATTATGAAAAGAAATGGGATAAGACTTAGGTTAAACCATATTATGGATTAGAGCACTAAGCAAATCATTGGAGAGAACTCCTTGATTTCTTTGATAATAATCCAAACTACAAGGTAAGGGTATTAGATTCGATACTCAAAAGATATTACATTTAATACAATTTTACAAGTATAATCTTATGTTTTTCATTTAGATGTACAATTGGTGACCTCCTAGAATAAGACCAAATTAAGTATCAACATACCATTAGAGGATGTTCTTTTCGAAGCCACAATGAGGAAGAAGCGAGCTCTAAACTTAAGAAAATTATGTTGGTATTATGTGTACTACCCTTTTTGCTTGCCATTATGTCTATTCTCTACAAGAGATGCCAAAGAAAAATTATAAATAATACTATTGATTGGTTTTGTATCATTATGTAAGGGCAGTGACTAGAATTCTTGATGATGATTAAATAATCACATTTAGTAGATGTAAATTTAATAAAATGTAAGACATCAAAAAGTATCTTGGCCTCTAAATGTGAATTAGAAAATGCAAATGATTTTTTCTTTCTTCCTTTTTTATATAAATTTTTTATTATTGAGGATATTTCAAATTTTTCAATAATGTAATTTATGTTAAGAATGGTTGTTGGAAGTCAATGGTATTTAGGATATTGTTGTTTGCGGAAATCAAAAGGATTAAAAACAGAGTATAGTAGGCATTAAAATCATTTTCACACCATAATGTGTGTTAACAAGGTTGCGGTCTTCCAACATGTGTTTGATCCATTTGCAATTGATAGTTTCTAGAGCTATAAAAATGAAAATGGAATTTCAAAGAGTAAATTCATTGTTTTCTTTATCATGAAGAGTATATGGAGCATCATAGGTACTAGTTTAGGTGTATATATGTAAGAATGATGATTTGTTTATTTATAAGTAGATACATTTTGTATAGGGAGAAAAATTAAATGGCATTAGTTATCTTCACTGGCAATATTAGTTTATTGAACCTCCATACCAACAAAATGTTGTAACTTCCAATCAATTGTTTTCCTTCCTACTTTCACCTCTTTTAGCATTGTACATTTGAGGTTAAGTAGGAATTCCATACTTGCTATCTATTTGGCAATAAGTCTTTTTTTTTTTTTATTGTTGGCATGAAAGTATGTTTATAGATTTCACATCGTCACATATGTGGTAAAAGTATTGAACACGAACATGAACATTGTGTTTAGATTTTTCTTTGCTATTGATATTCTTTTATTTATTATTTTTATATTTTTTTGAGCTTTGTATCATAATACTTTTCTTGTTAATTTATGACTAACTTTCCTAAAATCAAATAGGCACATGTTTATTGAAATTTTAGGAACCTCTTGCTTTTGCATATGTTTATTGGAATTTTAGGCACATGTGAAGTCATGGCTTTGTTTGCTGCTTATAGTTATGGCTTTGTTTATTATTTACTTTAGTAGAATAGTCCTATTGGGCCTAATTAAGCTTTATAAGAGTCGTCTTAAGGATATAGTTGATATTCTTTTCTATAGGAAAAGATAGTTAATTAAACTATCATATATTTCTAATCTAGTTTAAATTAAATATTACCAATCCAAGTGTATTTGCTTTGATTTAGAAAATAGTAGGAAAAAAATGTACCTAGTCTTATGAAGCCAAACAAACATGTGAATACATCATAACATTTCATATGATAATTTAATAGCTAAGGTTTGTTATATGTATATATTGTGAAGGCGACTTAAGTCCATTATTAGAAAGTTAAGCTTGTAATATTTAATATGATAATTTATTCCATAGTGTTAGCCATAGATATCATAAGGGAGTTTTGCTGTTTGTGGAATTCACGATCCTATTGCTATTATATTTATACAATAAATTATTCTATTACTCAATATATATATATATATATATATATTGCATATTATAAGTTATATTTGGCTTGATATGAGTTTTGTTTAATGTAAGTTATACTCAACCTAATGTAAGTTTTGCTTGTTTCATTTAATGGAAGATGATCAACTTTCTTCCTTTCTTTTTCCATTTGCTACCAAAAGAAGATGGTTTATATATTTTAGTTATTTTTTCTTTCAAATTATAGATGCAATATAAAGATTCTAGTAGTAAGTGACGCTATAAATATTGTCATTTGTTAATTTAATCATGTATTATTATTTTCTTTTTGTTGTTCTGAGCTTTGTATCATAATACTTCTTACGATAAAAAAGTTTTGTGATTGATTGGTATTTAGATATTAGCTCAATATAAATTTTGCATATATTAACTTCATTCTTAATTTTCTAGAAAATGATAGATATTAAAGCTAAGACATATTAAAAAAAAATGAAGAAGTGTACGGAGGTTAGATGCTTGATGACTCTTATTTTAGATACATTTCACATAGTAATTTTATAGCATTATCGTTGTAATTTTTGCTTGTTTTTAAAGAAAACAATACTTAGTTGAGTAAAATTTTTTATTTCAAAGCCGAATGCACTCTCGAATTGAAAACAGAGAAAAGGAATTAAGTTTCACTTAATTCGAAAGTTAAATGAATAAGTTATGAAGTTTTGAAGTTTTAAAGCGAGACATGACCATGTCCAATCAAAAGGCTCATTTTCAAAGGAAAATAAGGTTGATGGTTAGAAAGTTACACAACTTGGCGACACAACTGCATCTCCAAATCGTGTTTATACCATAGGAAAAAGTAAGAATTTTTTGTCAATAAGTTAAATGACCTAAGGACACAACTGTGTCTTTAGGCTATGTCCCACCCAAGAACAATGAGTTACACAATCCTTAGGACACAACCTTGTCTTAAGTCATGTTTAGTAACAAAAAAGGAAATTTTCTAATATATTATATAAGGACTTGTGAGGGTTTTAGATATCACTTGTCACATTCAAAATAGAAAAGATTTGAAGAGAAGAGAGAGGAAAAGGCGAAAGTGTCACCCAGCTTCAAGATTAGAGAGATTTCTCATCAACAAAAAGGGTTTTTCATGATTTATTTCTTGTTTTTGCTGTAGATTTCTTGTTTTTGCTGTAGCTTTCTTCCTAATTCATCATGATAGCTTAAGATTCTTGCATTTAAGATTGTAAAACCTACGGTTTACATGTGAATATTGGATTGATTGTTGATTTTCAATAAAGTTTCTATTTTTCTTAATTCAATTATGTGTTTGCATTATTAATTGATATTTTTAGGGTATCAATTCATGATATTATGCATGATAATTAGGAAATTGCACGTGTAGTGAAATCTTAACATAATTAGAGAAAATTACATGTATAGTTAGAGATAAGGTGCATGATTTTTTCTAAAAGTTGTTATCTTTATGTGGGAATTCATCGCACATTAACACAATCCTAGATTATTTTACCAAGTGAAGAGATTTCGATAAGTAATTTAGGGTTAAGGTTGATATTCTTGAGAAAGATATTAACTTTAATTGTGATAAGAACAATAGAGACGAAATTGGAAAGATTTTCAAGCAATTACATATTAACTCTAAAGGAAACAAATCCTAAATACGTTATTAGTCCTCTCGAAGCAGTTCTTAAATTTAACACTTCCTAGTTTTTTAGTTAATTCTCATAATCAATTTAGTTTATAAATTATAGTAATTTAGTTTATAAATTATAGTTTTTTAGATTCATTTAAAATCATCATAATTTACCAATTAAATAATAAAGCTAAGGTAAGTATTAATATTCAAGGTCTCGAAGGATCGACTCGAATTTACATCCACTACATTAGAATTCGATAAGTGCATTTACCTCATATCAATGCTCAGCCTCAAATGCCCTATTCGATACCGTCTTATCCTTAGCTACCTTCCACATCATCCCTAAGTAGCCAGATAGGTGGTTTGTTGCATCTACTTCCTGCACCAATGCTTTTCCATGACTTGCACCACAAGCATATTCTCCTAATGGGTCATCATCCCAACAGTTTACTCCATATCTATTTAGGCCTCACCAATTTGGCTCTAACTCTAATAAACCGACTTCTACGGTGAATCTTGGTGGAGAATAGGGGCATTGAGGCCTGGTGTAAATATAGGTTTTAGACCTTTCATATAAATTATGCTTTCTACTTTTGATATAGTTTTGTAGTTCCTATCATTATCATATTATACTCTTGCCAGTACTTGTTATTGGACTAAATATGCCTGTTATTTTGCTTTTTGTGATATTTCGTTAAATTGTATATGTACTGATCCTCCTGTGTTATTTAGCTTATTTTTATTTACTATGTTCATTTTTAAATTATGTTAAATATTAAATACTTTTGATAATATTAATTTACCTTATATTAGCTATAATATCATTATAAATTATTAGAGTATGATTTATATTATTTAAATCAACAATGATATAATAATGAAATTTTATTAATTGTTGAAATCAATAAAAAAGATAAATGACAAATAAATTTGATCATCGAAATTGACTAAGATGTTGAAAATTCAAAATAATAATAATAATTAAGCTATTGGCAAACTAAATTTACTAGTTAGCTAAGTTGGTGAGGCCTAAGTGGCTACGTAATTGGCGAACTACATTCATCGATAATGCTTAAGTGGCAAAAAAAAACTCGTAAGTTAGGGGATTTGGCAAAACTATAAGCCGCGATCTAACTAACGAACTTAGTTCACCCCATGACCATTCTAGCAAACAAAAGTCCTCATTTGGGTCTCACAATGAGACCTTTAATGGCATTCACTTCTAGGGAACTTTTTTCATCTGTAGGCTCTATCAACGAAAATAAACCTACTCTTGCGATTTTTTTTATAGTAATAGGAACTTATTTTTGTAGTTAATTGACAATTGTTGTATTTTCAAATTTATCCCTTTTTCATTTACCTTTTGTTATTCTTTTACGTTTTAAGAGCATAAAATTATAAAAATGAATCATCTTAATTTACTTTTCCTCGATTTCCTCAATTTATCCCCTTAATATATAGCTACGTATAATCGACGGTTAAAACTATAGTAAAAAAAATCACATTATAATAACATCATAGAATATTAAAAAATTTATACAATCTTAACCATTGATTTGTAAATTTAAATAAATTGAAAGGAAAAAATTGAGAAAATCTAAATTCACCGTTTCATTATTTTATCTTTTGTTATGATTAGAATTCATTTCATTTTCGTGACATCCATTATTCAAATACATTTTTCCTTTCATATTTGTCATAATTCCTTCCCTCTTACCGATCAAAATGTTGAAAAGAGAAACCATTTATATGTACGGGTCGAAATATATCCACTCCATCTATTTCTACTCTTTTTGGAAATTTCAAAACAGTTTTTCCATTTTCTTCGTTTCCTTTCCTTTAATTTCCACCCAATTTTTCATCTAATAAAGTATAGAATGATTAGCCTTTTACCTTTCGTTAAGTTTCGTGATAATACTTAGAGAAGAGAAGAAAGGGAAAGACAGGAGAAAACCTAAAACTACACCGATTAATGAATGACACATCCAAAATGATGAAATTAACGTTTCCATAATAAAAAAGAGAAGTTTTCACTCCCAAATAGGCTTTAAAACAGGACTCCACCTTCTTCTATTATTCCCATCACGAATCCTTTGTTGACTGCAACACCCAACACCACCACCACCACCACCATTATCATCCCAACGAAGTGTTTCTTCATTTCTAACCATATTTTCTTCATCTTCTTGAACAACAACAGCCGGTGAAATCCTTGAAGAGCTCTTCCCCCCTCCTCCGAACCCTTTCCTTTCACGAACTTTCTCTTCCAATGCCAACCCAGCTATGATCTCCATCTCCCTTTCACTAACCTTGCAGTGAATTCTTCGCACTGGAACAACCAAGTACACCTTTCCAGCCAAAAGTACGTCGTCAGCTTTCATGGCAGTGATGTGACCAGTCCTACGCATGTCGTCGGCCGAAGAGACGATGTAGCCGGGAGCTTCGAGCATGACCTCTGCAGCTGTAGTAAAAGCATTATTCGCGTGTTGGTGATGACGATGGTGACTGTTTCCTTGAGAGTCAAGAAGGTATGGTGATGTTGGAGGGTTTGGTGGAGGAGAATAATTAGTAAAGCAGGAGAAGCATGAGATTGATGGGTAATTCCCCATATTGGATTGGATTGGAATGGAGATGAAAGGCAAAAAAGGGTTCTGTTTTTGTTGTAAGGTTTGTGTGTGGATGAAGTATAGGCTGGAGAGAGATTATTTGGGTTTATATAGGTTTTGGGATGGTGGGGTTGTGATGGAGGAAAGTGGTCAAAGATAATATGCGTAGTGATTGTGTGTGTTGAAACAGGTGTTTTTAATGGAAGGCACAGACAGCACGCACATTGTTTGTCGATCTTAAACTCTTGAGTAGTGTCCACCACGCGCAAAACAAAAGGTTCAATGCATGCTTACGTGATGATGATAATGAATTGATTTATAACGGCAACTTTAAAGGGTTTTGCGTGTTAAAAATTACAAGAATAATACTAGCATTATCATAAATATTTCTGAATGGATTATAACTCAAAAATTACTTTTAAATGATTGCGTGATAAAATTTTCTATAAAAAGATTCTATCAATAAATATTTTAAGATATTAATAAAGAGCTTTATAGGCTACTTTATGAATAAGGTGGATATATGAAAAGATTGAAAAAAGAAAAAAAAATGAAAATACGTGTTTTTTTTTTTTTTTACTCTTGTTCGGAATTTTCTTTAATGGAGGAATAATTGGTATTTGTAGATTTTACAAATGTATGCATACAAGGGATTAAACAAAATAGTTCCAGTGTAGAAGTTTGGAGTCCCATTGTAGTGTAGAGACCTGTAGGAATTTTGCTGTTCATCCTCAATTCATTGTTGTGATGTTGGACGTTGGACTGATGTGACTCCCTACTGGAAAGATAAAAAGTAGTGGTAACGATTTAAGATGAAAAGTTCCAACATAGCATGATGAGTGCTAAACATATGCCTTGTGAGTTCTGAATGGTGATATATAATAGTAAGCTCTCCTCTGCAATTTGCCTTGCTAGTGCTTTATCCTTTGATTAACGTTCATCTCTCCTCCCTTCTTTTTAACATATCAAATACGGTAGATCTATGCAAGATTTTATAAAAAAAAAAAAAAAAATTGTGAAACTTAGCATAATATACGATGATATGGGAAAAAATTTGGAATAACACTTGTATCAAAAAAATAGAAAAGATTTATATGGAATGACTACTACATCTAACATTAAATGCCTAATATTTACATAGTACCATATTTAGAGAGGAACAATTATAGCAAAAGAGATTAATGTTTAGAGGTAAGTTCAAATAAATGATCAATATTTTAAAAAATTTAAATAAGAAATCAATATTTTACGAAGTATTCAAATAAAGTATTAAACTATTATAAAACTATAACGTAATAGCCATTTCATAATATCGTTTAAATCACTTTGTAAATATCAATCTCTTATTTAAATTTTTCGAAACGTCAATCCTTTATTTGAATCATTTTGTAAAACGTTAATATCTTATTTAAACTTTTTAGAATATTGATCTTCTACTTGAATTTACTCCTAAACATCGATACCCTTCATTATAATTCTTCCAAAATAAATGTCAGAGTGTGTAATTGTAATTTATGGTGCTCTATTTCTTGGTTAACCTTTCTTTTTCTTTTTTTTTTATAAAATATCTCGAATAAGATTAAAAAATTTTACCTTAAAATAGAAAAAATCTCTAAATCTTACTATGTTAACACAATACACAATAATGAAGTTAAAAAAATGGAAAAACACTTTTTTTTTTTAGAAAAGATTAAAGATCTTTTTTTAGTAATTAAAGGAGATTATATTAACAGAAATATACCAAAATACAAACTACACAAAAACAAGCCCTTTAAGTGGCCAAATACAAAAAACGCCCTACAAAGAGCTTTCCAATAACATTTCTCGTAACCCTAATACAGCACATTCCGTACATCTCATATATAAGAGTTGAAAAAACCATGGCCGTCGAAGGTCGATCAAAAGCTTTAAAAAAACCTGCACATCTCCTTCACAAACCTACAAGAAGATTAGCTACCCTATTAGTCTCATGAGGAATTGCTTAAAGCATTCAATTGGTCAACCAACAAAACTTTTCCCTACAAAGTTCTAAGATAAGTGGATTTTTTTCCTTGTACAATTTTTGAATTGATGAATTGTGCAACTATAATTGATTTTGTTTCAATTTCAATTTGATTAAATCTTAACTGCAAGCAATGTATTAATCCCTAGTAAATCCCCCAAATTTTTGCTACCACAATGTCCACAAGCCTTAATTTATATACAAACCCTAATATCCAATAACCCCCATGATCATAAATCACCCCTCTTACATAAGCTTAACCTAATAGATTATCTACTGATCTATCATTGTTTAGTTTAACCCATTTATTTCTTGGGTTTTTTTTTTTTTTGTGGGGGATGGGGTGGGAGGAGGAGGGGTGGGTGGGTAGTGTGAAGGTGAGGGTGGTTGTTAGTTTGGGGGCATGGGTTGGTTTAACATAAATCTTGCATAGTTACTTGATATAACTTACGCTTTTTTCCTCACTGCTACTTAGTATTCATGACTGAGGCCGTAACATTTTGCAAAATGTCTGTAGTTGTAGGATTAAGATTGTATAAGGCTTGATTCCTATTAAACCATTCATACCATAAGAGAAATCTAAAAGTAAAAGCTTTATGTGGCTGAGGTAAGAAAACTTCATGTCGCTTTATATGAGTATTATACTTCAACCAATTATCCAAGTTTCCCTTAATTTCATTATTCGATAAGTCCACTCTCTGATATGTTTTAATAATATAGTTAATTCCCTCACAAAGATAGAAAGCATGCATAACATCTTGCTACATGAATTCACACTTAGGACACTTCGCATTTTTTATAATCTTCCTTGCCTTAAGATTTTGAGTAGTAGGAAGATTATCTTTTATCACTCTCTACAAGAATGGTTTAATTTTAAGGAAACATTGATTTCCAAATCTAAGCCCAACTTTCCTGTACTATCCCTCCTTGCGTTATTAAGTGTTAACATATATCTATAAGCTCGATGTCTTGACTCTCTCTCCTAGAAACAAAGCTTGTATCCTCTTTATTACTTAAAACAACAAGATCAATTGTTGTTGCTAAGACTTGAGATAGGCTAAACCCTAGCTTCTCTTCATCCCATTAATAAGGTCCTTACCAATAATTTGCTAACTTAAGATATTGTACCTACTAATGTATTGGACCTTGTATAAATTGCCTTCTTATGATATTACTACACCATTCATCCTACCAAAAATTTATAGTTTTACCATTCTCAACACTTTTAAACTCATTTTCCATAAACCAACATTGGCTCTCATATAATTCTTTTGTGAAATGTGAAGCCAAAGTTAAATGTGGCATCTTATTTTCCTGTCTGATCTTTTTATGCTTTGCTTTAATGAGGTCAGCCCATAGTACCCTCTTATTCTTATACTCTCTATATCTCTTAAGAGTACAAGCTTCATTTCTTTTATTTAGATCCACTAAACCTAACCCTCCTTCCTCTTTTGGTTTAACTAAGAGATTCCAACAAACCCAATGAATCTTTTTCATGTCATTCACTTCATTCAAAAGAAAATTGCTAATGACAGTACTTAATCTTTTAAGTATTTTCTTTAGTAACTTAGACATATGCATATAATAAGTTGGGAGGACTTTTAATACTGATTTAATGAGAACTATCCCCCTATACATGCTTAACTATCACGTCTTCCATCCAAATAACTTATTCTATGCCTTTTCAATAATAACATTAAGCTAATCATTTATCAGTTTTGCTCCATTTTGCAAAGGGAATCCTAAGTATTTTCTACTAGAGGTTACTTTCCTCATTTAGAGAATATTAACTATATCATCTTAGATTTCCCTTGCAGTATTTCTTTAGAAGAAAAGTAAAGATTTTTAGCAGTTCATTTTTAAACCCAAAATGCTAATGAAATCTTTTAAGACTAGCTATATTTTGATCTGGCATTTTCCTTATTTACTTTTGTAATCAAAATCACAGTATCTGCTAACAAGACATGGGAAATAATCAATTCTAAACCCTTCATTTTGAATCCTTTCCAATGCCTTTGCTGCAATTTATCTTCAATCATATAACTTAGGATTTCCATTCTTAAAATGAATAAATATGGTGATATTGGGTTACCTTGCCTTATACCTTTACCAAGAAAAATAATTTACATTTAGTAGCCATCTATCAAAACTTGGGTAGACTTTGTACTTAAGCAAGAGGAAAGCAATTTAACCTAAGTGTAGGGAAAATTCATACTTGTCAGCACCTATCATAAAAAAATCTCATGCTATTACGTCAAATGCTTTTTCTAAGTCAATCTTAATAATCATCCAACTCAGCTTCAATGACTTCTTTTTAAAGCTATGTAAGACTTCATTGACCAATATAATGTTATTAGCTATCTTTTTACCCCTTCTGAAACCGATTTGAGCTGAATGAATCAAATTTTCAAGAATAAGCCTTAATCTATAAACTAATAATTTTATAAATTGTATTCCATAGACTAATAGGCCTATAATCCTTAGGAGAACTCAGGCTATCATTCTTTGGGATTAAGCATATCAAAGTTCTATTTAATTCCGGTGGTATCATGCCCTCTACAAAGCATTTTTGCATGAGACGAATAAGATCCTCTTTAATGAGCTCACTACATTTTTTTATAAAAGAAGGCATGAAAGCCATCAACCCTAAAAGCCTTCCATGAGTTAATTTGCTTCTGAGTGTCATAGATTTCCTGAGGTGAAATCTCTTTATCAAGTAATAATTTTTTTTTTTTGTTAGACCACCTCTTATTGAGTGTTTTATAGGCTTTGAATGGGTATAGTAGATTTTAGATGTCACATACATCTTCTTAAAGTACTCATTTATGATTTCTTACACTTTTTCTATATCATATTGCCACTCTCCAAACTCATCTTGAATTGTCATAATTTTATTTTAGCTCCTATTTTGCATAATAGCATGATAATAGGCAATGTTCTGCCTTCCATCCTTGATCCACTTCACCCTTGACTTCATTTTCTAGATCCACTCTTCTCGATCGTGGATTATATCCAACTCAATTTTTAAAGATTTCTTCAAAGTTGTTAAAAACTCTAAGGTAGGCTGGTAACTCATTTATTGTAGCAATAATATCATATTTTTTGGCTAGCTAAGTTTCCTTAATAACTTGCATGCAAGTAGAGTCAATAAACCATACTAGTTGAAATCTAGAAGGCTTTCTTAGCCTACCACAATTTTGCTTTAGGTGCATTTTAAGAAGTAATAAGTGATGATCACTCAACTCTTTAGGAAGACGGTAAATTTTTTACTCAAGATACAAATTTCTCTATGCTTGATTGCACTATCCCCCTATCCGATCTTCTCCATATTAGTGTTGTTACATAGACCATGACCTTATACCATCTAATATTCTATATCCCATACTACATAATCCATATGCTCATACTAAGATTTATAAAAAGGAAAAAAAAAAGAAGAATTCAATAAAGTAATCCTCTCTCTTTTTTAGTACTACTTGAACCCACTATTGAACCAAAATGCTATTAGTTAATTATAATGAGACAAAAACTATTTAACTAATACATAAATTCAAACCATATTAAAAGTAAAGAAAATGAACAAGTGAAATTAACATTGGAACAAAATGAAAATAATCAACAACTTGTAACAAGTGATTTGCTTGATTTTTGTTGCAAGTGTTTGAGTTGAGTTTTGTAGGAATCAAGGACTTCATTCAAACGCCTTGATAGCATAGAGGTCAGATAAAGTTCATTAAGGAATTTAATTTGTTCAATTTTCATTTAGTTAGGATTTCAAATAAAGCTAATCCTTATAACAGTCCTTCTAAAGGCCCCTTCCACCCGAGCACTTAGTTTAAGTCCTCGAGTTAAGCTATGGTGTTCAAACAACTAGTTTCTTAGGGATATGCTCAATTTTAAATGCTAATCATTAAGGTATATCAAGGGAATAAGAATAAATGAAAGAAAAACTTATTTTAGAGGATTGAAAGGTTATTGTGAAATTATCTCAAATTTTCAAACTTACTCCTTATTAGCTTAACATTATCATTGGCACTTTAGACAATTCCATGATGGTTTTGATTATTCTAAATGTACATAGTTGAATTTATATTTTTCTTCCTCCAACCATTCCTTAGTGATGAGCATTTAAATGTTGTTTTTAGGAGCATTGCAAAGAAAGAATTTTTTTCTCAAACTTAGAGAGTAGTTTACACTATAAGTGTATGTTTGTTATGATCAATAGTCCTGGCTTAGGATTCTCTTTCTTCGAACATTGCATGTATGGTACTTCACATTATGCATCATTTATCAAAATAAAAAAGAATTTTTCTATTATTAGATAATTTATTATTTTTAGATCCTTTTTCTTCTAATGATTCTACGTTTGTTTACTCATCATCAAACCAGAATTATATAAGTTAGTTTTATCTTATAAATTACAAAATTCAAGGGAGAAAAAGAGACAAAATACAAGAAAACCCCTAAAATATTCAAATAACCAAAAAATATTTACCACTTTATTCATTACCATTTGCGTTAGCATCTATTTGTTTTTGTAACTTAAGGTATATCTTATTTGTTTGTTTTTAAATCTCTTATCATCTCATTTGTCATTTCTAATTTTTGGTGCATAGACTAATATATGTATCTTTCAACTTAATGTCTGCTACAATTGTAACTAGTGATTCCCACTTCTAAGCTTTTAAAGAAGCAATCATGAAAGAAGCAAAGGAAAGTGATCATGTAAGTAAAGATGAGTTAGAGGAGATTTTATTGGTGATAAGGGTAATAGCAAATCTAAACAAAAATATTGTCATCAATATAATGAGAAATACTTAGAAAGGCTATAGAGTCATTTCTATATCTTGTATCGAAGCCAATTTGTTTCGTGGAGCTTTAATCTAATGTAACAAAGATTATGAAGGAATTGCCATGGTCATTGTTAGGCATTTTATGATATTATCAAAATTTTATCCTAATTAGAAGTTAGAGGAAGTACCATTGAATCTAGGTTCGAATACATAGCTTGAAGGTAGAGAACCTAACCTTAAAGAATGCAAGGATGATTGGAGGGAAAGTGGGGGAGTGTTAGAAGTTAGAGCCAATTAGATCTAATGAGGATCAAGAAGCACTTAATCTAATGTGTAGGTTAATAGAGAAGGTAAAATATAAAGTGTTTTTCAAGTAGAAAAAATTTAATGATTGGTGCTTCAATTGTAGCAAGCTAAGACATTTTAGCAAGAATTGTTAATATGAGAAGTTAAAGGATAAACTTATGATACCTAATCTTAAAGCTAGTACTATTAAATTTTTGGATTATAAAGTTGAAACACAATCGTCTAACTTCTATTAAACCTATACATTCTCTTCTCTTGCATCTTCCACTAGAAATTATACCTAATTTTCCTAGTTCACCACCAATGGGCCATAACTTACCTTTTTTACTTGGGAAAATAATAAATCGGCACATTCTTTTTTTTTTATTTGTTCATGGGTTTTCTTTTCTTCTTGTGTGTTTTTTTGGGAAAGGGAAAAAAGAAAAGGGGAGGGGGGATAGTAGGTGGGGTGTATAAGGAAGAAAACTTACACCTAAGTTCCACTAATTCATCTCCCCATAATAGCCTTCCCTTTGTGAAGACTTAGCATGTGTACACTTGAGCTATGACATTGTATTTATCTTATTGGTTGATGGGTGTTGAGTCAACTTTAGTTAACTAAACTTTAGTTAGTTAGCTAGCTTGGGCTTTGGTTAACTCATTGCCAGAGTATATAAAGCCTTGTAAATATCATTTAATTAGTTTTTAGATACTTTACAACTTTATTACAAATACCCATACAAAACTTGTTCTCTACTTCTTTCATGGCATTGTTTTCATAATTCTACATCTAACAAATTCCTCACATGGTATCAAAGTGATATGATTCTAGAAACATAATACTCTTTTGAAATATTTTATTTGTTATTGTTTCGCAAGATGAATAATATGCAAGTTGATCAGGCCAGGGTTTTAAGGGGAATTGTTATTTCAAATCCTTTTTACTTGTTTAGATTAAATAATCTAAGCATAAGTATAGGAAATATAGCTTTTAATGGCAGCAATCTTCTAGCTTAGAGCAAATAGGTTAAAATGGCTTTAGGGGTGAAGATGAAATTAGGGTTTGTAGATGGTTCTATAATCAAACCACGTGATAATTCTTTAGATTTTGTAAGATGGATGCGAAACAATTATGTAGTACGTTGCTAGTTGCTTAATTCCATGCAAAGTGAATTAGCTCAAAATTTCCTTTATACTATTTCTACTCATAATCTTTGGGTTAAAATGACTTAACAGTACAGTGTTAAGAGTGGTCATTTAGTTTATCAATTGCAACAGAATATTTGTAATCTAAAACAAGAGAATCAAACTGTGGGAGTATATTACAATCCGATTAAAAGGCTTTAGGATGAGGTATATGCGTTAAATGCTTATCTTATTTGGTCTTGTGATCAAATGGCAAATTGCAAGTGTGATTTAAGGGAGAAGATAGCTAAGTTTAAGTCAAGGAACAAGTTAATACATTCTCTAATGAGCTTAAATGATGCCTATAAAGGAGTTAGAGTTAGCTTTTATCAATGGATCCCTAGCCTTCAATTAATCAAGCCTTTTACCTAGTGTAATAGGTAGAGAAACAAAGGTAGATTTTAGGGGATATGAATATAATGGATATTTCAACCTTTTTCTCTAATAAAATAGATCAGTTGAAGAGTACTAATGAGCGAAGAAAGGGAAAGAAACTTTATTGTAAGCACTGTCGCAATGAAGGACATGTGATGGAAAATTGTTTCCAACTAGTACACTATCTAGATTGGTACAAAGGAAAGAATACAAAAAGGAAAAGGGGAAAAAAATTTTCAAAACCTAAATACACCATTTGATCATCAGTCTTTTAATGTTAGTGTAGAAAAATTTGTTGATAATCCTTTGACAAATGTTTCAGCCAACAAACAAAGTGTGAACAAGTAGGTTTTGCACAACTTATGTGAAGAAATGATGCAGATGATGTGAAAAAGAATAATGCAAGAGAAGACAGCAATGGCTAGTGTTGTTGAGCTTGCTAGTAATTACTTTTCCCCTTTCTATTTTAGCTCAATTAGTAATTGTTTAGTTAATTAGATAGTTGATACGGGAGCTACCTACCATATGACCTCATTCATTTCACTTCTACATGACATTAAACACTTACCTTCACCAGTTTCAATAAAATTACCTAATGGGAAAAGTTAATGTAGATAGAGTTGGATTTGTCCTTATTTCATCCAAACTCTCTATTCGTGACATGTTGTTTGTTCCATAGTTTGCATATAATCTTTTTTCCATTCATAAGCTCGTCTACAATAATTCAATCATTGCAAGATTTGATTCATTTTAGTGTCAATTATAGGACCTAACAACCAATAAGCTAATTGCATTAACAAAGATTTTTAAAGGCTTGTATATGCTTAAGCCTAAAGACAATAGCAATAATCACTCTCTAAATGACCAAAACATTATAATGTCAGATTGTTCTTCCATTTCTTGTAGCAATAGAAATTCTGTTCACTTGTTACACTCTAGAATGGGTTACATTTCCTTAAAAAATCCTTAAACATTTAACACAATGTAAACATTTATAGCTTGATGAGTTTGTGTATGATACTTGCCAAGAGGCAAAGTTTCATCACCTTCCTTTCACTCATAGTATACATGCGACTAATTTTCCTTTCCAACTTTTACATATTGATATTTGGGGCCTTATAGTGTTGTTTTTCTTTTAGGGGCTAGGTTCTTTTTTACTATTGTTGATGATTATACTCATGCTACTTGGACTTACCTTTTGCATCATAAATCACAAACACTAATTGCTCTACGACAATTCTTTCACTATGTTTCCAACCATTTTGTCATGACTTCTAAGTATATACATATTGACAATGGTCTTGAATTTTTGTCAAACAATTGTCAAACCACGTTGCATAACCTAGGGATTATACATCAAAGAACAACTATACACACATCATAGCAAAATGGTAAGGTTGAATGTAAACACCATCATCTACTTGATACTTCTTAAGCATTAAGAATTCATGCTAATATGCCTAAACACTTTTGGGGAGAGCAGATTTTGATGGTCATACACATTGTGAACAAAATGCCAATGGAGAGTTAGGGTTGGAAAACACCTTTTGAAAAATTATTTAGAAAAGAACCAACTTATGACAACATAAGGGTTATGGGATGCTTATGTTATGTAGCAAAACACCAAACACAAAGGGCCAAATTTAGTCCACAAGGAGCTAAGTATGTGTTTCTAGCTTATGAACATGAACAAAAGGGTTATAATGTGTTTAATCTCACTACTAAACAAGTACTAGTTAGTAGAGATGTTGTCTTTTTCAAGCATGTTTTTCCTTAAAAAATAATGCTACACCTAAGCTAGATATTATGTCTTCATCTAATATATGTCATCATGTTCCTCTTCCTACTCCACTACCTGTTCCTATCTATTAAGACAACAAATTACACTTTTAATTCCTTCAAATTCTTGCATGCATTGATGAACTATTCATTTGGATATTAATGTACATTTTGTTCGAGATCATGTAAGATTTAGTTTTCTTTAGCCACTATGCATTTCTTCTATTCAATAGTTAGCTTATTTGCTCACCAAGGCATTACCTATTGCTCAATTTCGCTATTTATGTTCCAAGTTGAATCTTTACGAAGATCCAACTTTAAGGGACATGTGTATACTTAAGTTGTGACATTTGTATTTATCTTATCGATTGATGGGTGTTAAGTCAACTTTAGTTAATTGAATTCCAATTTAGTTAGCTTGAACTTTGGTTAACCCATTATCGAAGTAAATAAAGCCTTGTAAATATCAATTAATTAGTTCTTAGATACTTTACATCTTTATCACAAATACTCATATGGAACTTGTTCTTTGCTTCTTTCATGGCATTGTTTTAATGATTTTTTGCAACTAACAAACTCCTTACACCCTTTAATGATTTAAAACCGAAACACAATCATCTAACCCTTATTAAGCCCATACACTCTCTCCTCTTGCATCTTCCCATAGAAATTATACCTAAATTCCAAAGCTCAGTACCCGTAACTTGCCCTCAGTCGTTGTTGGTCCCAATGAATAATTAAGAAGAGAGAGTTGAATGGATTATTTCTCTTCAATTTTAACTTTTGGCTATTAATCCTACTCCTTAATATTCAAGATTAACCAAGTGATATTAAACTTGTTCTTACTTTCTTATGGAAAAAATTACATATGAGAGGGATCAATGTCAGAAAGTAAGCTTAAGTAAATAATCAACGTTTTAAAAAATTCAAATAAAAAATTAACGTATCAATAAATAGTTAAAATAGGAGATTACCATTATAACACCATCAACTTTAGCTGACACAGCAGTTATTTGCTACGTAGCATTTACGTCGCACTAACGTCGACGTGAAAAACACCTGGTGCTTATAAGTTATATATACGATTAAATAAATAAAAAAAATAAGTAAAAAAATTTTAAAAATTGCAAAAAAATAGAAAATCAAAAGAATTAAATGAAATAAATAGTATAATTAAATATAATATGTATGTNAGCTAACCTTAAACCCTTAATGGTCTAAGCTTGGGTTATTCATAGGTCAATAAGATGCAGGCGTTTTAGTGTTCGTTGATCTTGTCGACCTGCATTCTTCCTTAAACTTGGCCTTCTTTTGTTAGGTTAGGCATATGGGGAATGGCTTGGCTAATATTTGGAGGAAGTCAGTTAAGACTTTAGAGGCTGATTCCTATTAGGATGAGGAAGTAAGACAAACTCATGGGAACTGTATACCTTATTTTGATTTCTTTTCAAATAGTGGCTAAGCTAGTGTAGAGACTGGATTCCTAACATCGGGTGTTGGAAGAGTGAATTGACTCATAAGGAAGAACCACTATAAATCTAATGCTCACTTCTAATTCCTTATCTTATTGTATTTCAATATTTTACTTTATATGTTAATTGGTTGCTTGCATTGACATGTGAATATATAAATTTGTTAGAAAAAAAAAAAAAAAAAAAAAAAAAAAAAAAAATCATTTTATTTTTCTATTTTTTTGTAATTTTTCTTTATTTTTATTAATTTTATTTTATTTTATTTTTATTTTTCTATTTATTTATTATTTAATCATACATATAAGTGCTACATATCTTCTACATGAGTGCCACATGGTAGTTAACTGCCATGTTGGTTAGAGTTAATAATGTTATTATGGTAATCCCCTTATTTTAATTGCTTACTGAAACGTTGATCTTTATTTGAACTTTTTAAGATATTAATCATCTATCTGAACTTACCCCCTAACATGAATACCATCCCATGTAATTTTCCCCTTTCTTATGCATTAGAAATCTAACAAATTTATATATTCACATGTCAATGCAAGCAACCAATTAACATATAAAGTAAAATATTGAAATACAATAAGATAAGGAATTAGAAGTGAGCATTAGATTTATAGTGGTTCTTCCTTATGAGTCAATTCACTCTTCCAACACCCGATGTTAGGAATCCAGTCTCTACACTAGCTTAGCCACTATTTGAAAAGAAATCAAAATAAGGTATACAGTTCCCATGAGTTTGTCTTACTTCCTCATCCTAATAGGAATCAGCCTCTAAAGTCTTAACTGACTTCCTCCAAATATTAGCCAAGCCATTCCCCATATGCCTAACCTAACAAAAGAAGGCCAAGTTTAAGGAAGAATGCAGGTCGACAAGATCAACGAACACTAAAACGCCTGCATCTTATTGACCTATGAATAACCCAAGCTTAGACCATTAAGGGTTTAAGGTTAGCTAACCGGTTCAAAACCCTAGATCCTAGCCCCAAGCCAGAGTCAGCTAAGAGAGGATAGCTTGGACAAACTCCAATAAGATCAAACTCCTTTTATATTAGCCACTACATTGCTTAGATACACATGTCGGCTTGTACTCAAGCTAAACAATGTGGGAAAACTTGATAAGCAGCTCAAGCAAGCATCCAATGACCTCAACACTCCCATCCTAAGCAAGACCAACTAATCGCCAACTTACTTCATGTTCAATTTAACCTACTTCTGTCTAACTTAGGTAAACTCTAATTCTAACCTCACTGACAAAGCTCGGTTCTATATACAGTTTATTATTTTGTTCGTTTTAACTTTGTAGGTCTACTTTAAGGTTTAAAGACTTTGTAATTATTTATAGTTTTACCGCTTGGGTTTAGCTTTGCTATAAATAGCATAATATGTGTAATCAACTACAATGATGAGCTAGAATATACTCTGAATATTTCCTTCGTAAGCTTGTTGAAGCTTGTTAATAAAAACCTAGTGGTTTACAGACTATTGAGTGTTACTTTACTCTCTAATCCACTTCGTTCTTATCAATTCCCCATTGACTGATTGCAATAAATGCCTTCATTTAGAGCTAGTAAGTTACATCTATCTCCATTTGATTCCCCATGTATTAATTTGGTATTCGTGTTTACATTAAATCCCACTTCAAGCTTAAAATCGGTTTGTGTTTATGGTTAGTGTATCACATTTCACTATATTCACATTCATACCCTTACTTTTTTACTATTTCTTCCATTAGAAACCCTAAAGATCCAAAGACCCTTTTACAACCCTTGTGTGCTATGCATTTATGCTACGAGTCCTCACCCTTGTAGCATATCATGTTGGTATTAGAACTTTAGGGAAGACATGCATGCTAATTTTACCATTCCCAATCTTGATCTTACTGGATTTTGTTATTAGGTTTGTGTTTATTCTATCTCTAGTTGAGTTGTGAATTAGGTTATGATGTTGTGTGTGTAACAAGTGGTTGATGCTATTGTTGGAGCAAGTTGGTGTCATTTTTTGTTGTTATTTACTATGGTGGCATTTGAGTGGTTGTCAATGGTGTTACTTCACCATAGATTGTTGAGATTTTGGAGTTATAGAAGGTTTTATGCAGTGAAGTTTTAGTATATTAAGTGTTTGATAAAATTCCTTAAAGAACAAGTCCAAAGTACTGCAAGTAAGGATGTCAAAAGAAAGCATTGACAATGGTGGTAATGGGCCCCATAGCAACTTGAGATGGCGAGTTGATAATTTAGAGTTTCAAATCCAGCTCATCCATTTGATTTAACATTTAATTAGACTAGTAAGAGCTCACAAACGAAATGGTCGAGGTGAAAGGAGATAACTAGTTGAACACAGTGATAATGGTTCCAATAAGCTCAAACAAGAAAGAAATCGATTTAGAATAGACCAAGGTAAACCACGGCAAGGTCGTTAAGAGTATAAGAGGGGCCTTGGCAAGCCAAACCATATCGAAAGTGACAATTCCGAAGTAAATCAAAGAGCTCCAAGGAGAAGAAGAAAGCATAGAAGAGATCCCAAGAATGGAGAAGAGGAGGAAATGAACTTAATCATAATGGAAATGGCAAATCCAAGGTATCCTAAAGAACTCAAAATGGCAAGAAAGAACACCAAACTACTAACTAAGGATATGAGAAAATTGAGTTAAAACTTCAAACCTACAATGGTAGCAACCAACCTGATAGAGATCAAGGACCAATTGCTTGCTCTTGAGCTCGAGGGCTTTCTCACGTGGTCCGATGAGCTGTCCAAGGAAAGTTTAGCACTAAGGAGCAGTATCTTTCTTAATCCGATTTGCCAAGCTACTTTGCTCTTCACACCATCTAGGAAGCTACCGAGGTGATTAGCCTACACTTGGAGTCAACCCCTCCCCACACCCTAGTTTAAGTTCCAAACCAAGAAAACAACCACCTCTAAAGTGCCAAGGCCGAGCTAATTACTGTGAAGGGCCGACCATCTGAAGTCGACCCAAATGTGAGTTGCCCCTAAACCGTCCCCTGGCTAGCCCTAGCTGTCACGCCCTGAAGCGGCAGAGTCGTAACAGCCCTCGCTGTGTAAACCATCCTAAGATAGAAGTTGGCTTTACAACCGCTATCTTAGACCTAATCTACACAAGGCGTCTACGACTAACCCGCTTTGAAGGAAACAGTTTGTAATTTAAATAAATCATTTATCTAAGAAAGTGAGGAAATATATATATATATATTATAACACAGTTATTGCAATTAAGGTTTACAATATTTCTCTGTAATATATTTCCTAGTTATTACATTATTCAAAAATGAAAAGTTCTAAAGTAAAAGCTTAAACCTTAAAAATATAAAATATATGTTTATTCTTCACATGTTTTTCCTCACTCCCCAGGATCCAATAGTTGTTAGCTTTAGAGTAGTTGTTGCCGCTTCTTGGCTAGCACCTGCACGACGTCTATAGGGATGTAAGCAACCACAGCTCAGTAAGTAGGGACGGAGGATTTAAAACTATACCAGAAACACAACAAGGTTTTCAATCACTTATTATATGCAATGCATGTGCAAGCAAATGCCATCGCACGATGTTGTCCGGCCCGTCGTGAGATTAGAGAAATTGCGCCCGCTCTAATCCGGGTTGAGGAGTTGCCGTTAATGCAACAGCTTACGACCAAACCCAGGCTTGTGTAATGGAGACCTTACTCCTCCCGCGACTGCCTTCGAACCACTGCTTTCACCCTCGCCGCGACCTCCTCTCCTGTCACTTAGTTTGACTGAGGATGAAGGAGGGACCATTTTGCAATCCTGCGCTATCCCTTCCGAAGGGGTCGGTATTTGGCTGGAGAGTCCTAAGTTCCCCTGACGGGTTACCATGCATGTTCGATTATGATTACTGGTCGTATATTTGATTAAGTCCAATTTAGGGTGATCAATCATTACATACAATTCATACAATATGTGCCAAAGCAACAAACAGAATCATAGCATCACCCATAATTAAGCACATGCACACATTCAACTATCTAACAAGCACAACCAAGCATAATCTTAAGCCTCCAAAATACAGCATCGTATTAATCCCAACTTACCTCGACTCCTCGCTCACTCACTCGAGGTCCGATTTGCTTAGGCCATCGCCGATCATCCCTATAACACAAACGTGGTTTCAGCTTTTCATATAACTATTATAAGTTTGTTTTATCCTATAACGCTTATTGTTATGTGTTATTTAGGGTTTAATATACCTAATTATCTAGGTCTTAAGTCTTTTATAATTATTCTAGGTTTGGGTTTAGGTTCGAGTTCGGTTTCGGTTTCCGCATCAATTTCTAAATTAGGTTTTAGTTTGATTTCTAAATCCTAAACATGCTCGAATCCTATTGTGAGGGTTCAAGGGAAATTGATGTGATGAAAAGATTTTATTTATATTCGTTTTCTATTTTTTAGTTTTAGATTTCGAATTTAATTAATTATGCAGAACTATCTAAGAATCGAGTATGAATGACTCGTTATTTACTCAGTTGTTGGGACATAATCATTATGTAGATGGTTCAAGGCGTAGCATTGGAACTGCTATGTAAGCTTTTGTTTACCGAGGGTTCGAATCCCTCTCCTTCTTTCTTTTTTGATTACCTTCCTCGCGTAATCACATTAAGCTCGAGTATCCAAATATCCTATTAGGTCTTAATTTAGTATTCCAAGCTATTCGGTACACGCTAGTCCTAATTAGGGTATCGGATTTATCCCCGATGTGAGAAAATCTTACTTTTTTATATAATTACCTAAAATTTAATCTTAATTCAGATTTAATATTATTCTGATTTTTACTCTAATATTATCTAAATAACCCTAATATTTCCATATTTATAAATTTTCAATTCTACATATTCTTAATTTTCTACATTTACCACATAACACCTTCATTACTTACACTTAACATTCCATAGACTAGGATTAAGTTTCCGCTTCAAAGATTAACATCCCTAAACATCTAATTACTATCTAAATCAGTAATTAATATCCTAATCACCTAATTAACTCCAAATTACCCAATTTTTCCATCATTTTAGCGCTAAAAATTAACTTAAAATTTTCGAAAATTAATTTTAAGAAAATGGCTTCATAGCACTATTCTATATCACATGAGCATCCTACAGAAAAAATTGAGCTCCAAACTACACTCCTAAGGTCATTTATTTCTAAACCGAAATGTGCTCGGTTTTGCATGATTTCTTAAGGACCCTATATTACGGAACATGTTTTCATCAAAATAATATTTTTCCTACAAACTACATACAAAAATACCCTAGAATAACAAAATTCATAATTTTCTAATAATATTTACTATTTTTACAAAATTACACAAGAATCGGGCTGGAAATTGGACTCACCGGTTTGGGTGGCTCCGGCCACCGCGGGCCGCCGTGGCCTTGTCGGCCGGCCTGGGCGCTGCCACCACCATATGGTGGTGGTGGCCGTCCATTTCCAACTGCTCGTCTGGTGGGGTTTCCTTTTAAAAGCCCTAACTGTACAGTTTTTCTTATTTTTTTTCTAACTCGGAATTTTTCTCTCAATTTTCACCTCTCCCTAATTTTCTCCGATTTCTAATTGTCCAAATGAGTTCTGTAAATTTTTCCCCTATTTATAGACATTTGCTGTAATTAATATGCATTAATTTGACAAGACTTTGTCCAAATTCCTTTATTTTTGGCTTTTAAGTTGTTCAATTTTTATTGGCTAATTTTTCTTTTTCTTATCCTGACATGCCACGACCTAATATTAATTCATCTTATCCTCTTCTGATTTTTTCTGATTTTTCCATAATTATCTTATAATTTTCTTTAATTAATTGCTTAGTTTTTGGCCAATTTAGGTAATTTCGCGTATTTTTTATCTACACGTAAATACATGTGGGATACACGTGAACATTCCTAAATATTATTTTGGTCATTCTAAAATTTTTAGTATACGTATAATCTATCTCTAGTAATTTATTAGTTATTAGATTACACTTTTTTCCTTTTTGGTAATTAGCAATTATTATGCTTAAAATTTGAAAATTTTATAGTCTCCTATTTTACTATTTATTTTCTTAAATTTAAGTTTATGGGGTCATTTTTACTAATATTTCTCTCAATAGTTTATAATTTGGGTGTGATCGGATCCTTTAGCCGATGGCCCTAAACCTTGGGTTCTAAGCTCAATCTTACGGTTACTTGGCTTAACTTTGGGGCTTACACTAGCTGTCAGGGCACCAAACTACCGATGCTAAACAGACCTAATTAGAAGATCACCTCTGCTTGGCTCACAACATTGTTAGAATCGCAGAATAAAATCGCACAAAACGCGAATGCGATGTCCTTTTTAACAACTGTACTGTCCTTATTTACAAAGGACGTTCCCTGCGTACGATTTCTCACTGTCCCTATACATTCTTCTTCTTTTTATTTAGCAAATAGGGATTCCTTTTGTCATTTTCTGCAAAGTAGAATTTGCCCTAACAAAGCCCTATAAATAATCATATAATGTAAACATAAAGGAACATCAAATATAGAAGAATACACTAAACATTTTACCCTCTCTTAAGCTAAGTGTCATTTTGCTTACTCTTAAGCTACTCTTATTTAGCCCATTCGAGCATGGATTAGTGGTAAGTAACCTCCGGTCATACTTATGCATCATATCAAGTGTAACTCGAGCTCGTGTGAAGTGTTAGTGCATCATATCCATCGTCGGTACATGGGAACCCCTTGTTTATCCCTCAACTATCATTTACTTTTCAAGCCATCTCATAGCTTGGACCCATCCCTTCGGTTTTGTGTGATATTGGGTTCGTATGTTCATCCACAAGTCTGTATCATCTTGGTATCAGAGCCTGGTTACATTCGAAGCTAGATTCTGCTACTGTGTTCTTTTGATCGTTTGTCACTGCTTTCGTATGATAGAGATTTTATTGTTCACATTAGAGTTTAGTAGCTAAGTTGTGTTTTGTACTCTATTTTTCACCTATTTTCGATACGCAAAATAGAATGTAGTTGAATGCATATTTGATTGTCATTGTGAAGTAACTATTAATATCAAACTCAAGTGTTCAAGGAACTTTAGGAAACCAAGAAAGTGGTACTCAACATGGCCAAGGGCAAGAAGGGAGCTTTATGCCCCAATCAATAGATGATCGATTAGATAAGCTTACTAATTTAGTAGCTAGTTTGGTGACTATTATACAAGAAGATAGACAACGAGCTAGAAATAACCCCACTAGAGAACATGAGTAACAACAGTAAGGTAATGGTCAGTTTGGCCAAGTTAATACCCCAATTCGCCCACTCCGAGCTGAAGGAATTGATAAGGATGCTAGATAAAGGCTAGCGCTTGAAGAGATTGAGAAGGAAGCAAAAGGGGATGACGAAGCAAAGGAGTACTACGAGTCCAAGGAAAGAAATGCACAAGCCCCTAGAGTTTAAGGATTAAGGATACGTATTCTAAGTTTCTCTGGAAGTAGTGATGCCAAAGACTACCTAGATTGAGTAGATAAGATTAAAAAGCAGCTTGAATGCTACGAAATGCCTGATAATGCAAAAGTTAGACTTGCTATGTAAGAGTTCACTGGTTATGCCGCCTTGTAGTGGAAGAACTTATAAGCTACTAAAAGAAGGGAAGGAGAACGAGAGATTAAGAGTTGGGATGATATGAAGAGAGTCATACGGAGAAGGTTTGTGCCGAGCTGTTATCCGTAAGATACCTTCAAAAGACTGTAAGAACTAAAGCAAGGAGGATCGAGTGTGAGACACTTACGCTAAGGAATTCTAGCTGCTAATGATTCGATGCAAAGCCATAGAGCCTGAAGACCAAACTGTGTCTTGATTCATTGGTGGATTGAAGTATGAGATTGGGGATGTCTTGAAAACCTTGGATGTTAGAACACTTGATGATGCAATTCAAGCCGCCTAAAGGATAGAAAGGCGCCAAACAGGAAGATTCCAACCCCCTGTTAGCCGACCAAGAAGTGGCCGAACTGTTCCGAGCCAACCGATGCAAAAGAAACAAAGTAAGATTGTTGAGACCTGATCCGTTTTGACCATTCAAACCGAGGAGAAGGAACCTCAAAGGAAGTTTGAGAAGGGCCAGAGTTCAGGGAGGAAGACAAGTGAGATCAACTTTTTCAAATGCCAAAGATTTGGACATATGGCCACTCAGTACCCGAACAGGCGAACAATGGTAATCTGAGGTGAGGTGCCGACTGTTGAGGTTGACAGTACAAATGAAGAAGTAGAGGAGTTGAAAGAGGACAAACAAACCGAGCTGTCTAATGAAAAAGTCATCTATAGTAAGGAAAGCAACTTTATGCTAACCACTCTAGTGTTAAGGAGAACAATGAGTGTCAATCCTGTGCCTGAAGACAAGTAGAGAGAAAATCTCTTCCATATTGGGTGCAAAGTGAACGAATCACTATGCATGCTGATCATTGACAATGGGAGTTGCAGTAATGCAGCATCTACATTTATGGTCCAACAGCTGAAATTGCTAACCACGCCCCGCCTAGCCCAAAACCTTACAAGCTTCATTAGCTTAGTGATAAGGGAGCCCTACAAGTGAACAAATAGGTCTTTGTACCGATCTATATTGGCAAGTATAGAGATGAAGTGCTCTGTGATGTGCTGCCTATGAGTATGTTCAACATTCTGCTTGGACGACCATGGATGTTTGATCGAGCAGTTGTATACAACGGAAGGAGAAATACAAGCTCTGTAAAGCATAAAGGAAAGAGGATGAAATTGAGTCCCATAACCGCCGAACAAGTAAAGGTCATGTGGTCCCAATTGAGTCAAGCCCTGAAGAAGGAGGCTTTAGTATTGAACCGAGCTAAACTAAAGAGAGAGATAGAGCTCAACAAACTGACCTATCTACTGGTTCGAAGAAATCTGGAGTTGAGATCCAAGGAGGAGTTACTTGCCAAAGTAAGAACCTTATTGGAGTAATTTGCCGACCTGTTTCCAAAGAAGCTACTGAAGGGTCTACCCTTAATCTAAGGCGTCGAGCATGTAACTGACCTACAGCCAGGAGCCGCACTACCAAATAAGCCTGCCTATAGGCTGAACCCTAAACAGGCTACCGAGTTACAAAGGCAAGTAAACAACCTCATGAAGAAAGGGCATGTACGCGAGTCCTTGAGCCCCTATGCTATACTATCCCTTTTAGTGCCAAAGACGGATGGTTCTTGCAAGATGTATATGGATAGTTGAGCCATCAATCAAATCACCATCAAATACAGGTATCTTATACCTAGGCTTAATGATATGCTAAAAGAGTTAAGTGGAGTAAGATTGTTCTCCAAGATCGATCTCAAATCTGGATACCATCATATCCGAATGCATGGAGGAGATGAATGGAAAACTGCTTTCAAGGTGTGACATGGTTTATATGAATAGCTTGTGATGCCATTCGGATTGTCCAATGCACCAATCACATTCATGTACTTGATGAATCATGTGCTCTAAGAATTACTAGGAAAGTTTGTTGTAGTTTATTTTGATGATATTCTAGTGTACAGTCCCGATCCAGAGATTCACCAAGAGCATCTCCAACGAGTGTTTGCAAAACTCCAAGTTAAATAGCTCTATGCCAATCTGAAGAAGTGTGATTTTCACCGATCCAAAGTGATCTTCTTAGGGTTTGTTATAAGTGGAGGTAACATCTAAGTTGACGAAGAGAAGATAAGAGTGATCATAGAATGGCCTAAGCCAACCTGTTGTACTGAAGTAAGAAGTTTACACGACCTAGCATCTTTCATTCTATCATCGATTCATAAAGAATTTCAGTACGATTGTGGCCCTACTCACCGAACTCTCTAAGAAGAATGTTAAATTTAAATGGATTGAGAAAGAGAGGAGGAGTTTTGAGGATGTGAAGGAGAAGCTAACTACAGCCCCAGTCTTAGCTCTACCGAGCTTCGATAAGGTATTCAAAGTAGAGTATAATGCATCCGGACTAAGTATAGGTACTGTGCTAATGCAAGAAGGCCAACCTATTGCTTATTTTAGCAAGAAACTTTAAGGAGCTATGCTCAACTATTCTATTTATGACAAGGAGTTCTACTCCTTAATCCGAGCCCTCACAGTGTAGCAACACTATCTACTACCTAAGGAGTTTGTGATCTACATCGATCATGAATCACTGAGATACCTTAAGAGCTAGTCGAAGTTGTCTCGGAGACAAGCCAAATGGGTCGAGTTCATGAGAGATTTTCTTATGTTGTAAAATATAAGAATGGAAAGAGCAATGTAATGGCTAACACCTTATTGAGATGACATACCTTCTTGACTGAACTACAGATGAGGCTACTTGGTTTTTCAACCATCAAGAATTTGTATGTTGAGGACCCATACTTCGGTCCTATCTACAACCGTTGTAAGGAAGGACGGATGCTGGATGACTATCATAGGGAGGACGGATACTTATTCAGGAAGAGGAGGCTATGTTTCCCGACTTATTCTATATGAGAACTGCTAGTGTGTGAAGCACATGAAGGGGGATTAACAAGATACTTTGGCTAGCATCGAACTTATGAAGTATTATCCTCTAAATTCTTTTGGCCAAAGATGAAGAGAGATGTCCAATCCATGCAAGAAAACTGTACGACCTGCCAAAAAGCGAAGAGTTGAGCCGAGCAAGGACACTACCAACCCTTGCCAATCCCAACCAAACCATGGTCCGAGCTGAATATAAACTTTATGTTAGGATTGCCAAGGACGTCCTGAGGGAAGAACTCCATCATGGTGGTTATGGATCAATTTAGCAAGAAGGCACATTTCGTGCCCTATTCCAAAACTAACGATGCTTCGGCTATCTCTTTTCTTTTCTTGTAAGAAGTGATTAAGCTACACGGAATTCCTCGAACCATTGTTTCATATTAAGACCCCAAGTTCATGAGCCATTTTTGGAGGACACTTTGGAGGCGAATGGGAACCACGTTACTGTACAGCACGTCCTGCCATCCACAGACAGATGGACAAACCGAAGTTGTCAATCGAACTATAGGAACTTTACTACAAGTTGTTGTTGGACGAAACATAGTCAATTGGGATTTGTGTCTGCCAATCATCGAATTTGCCTACAATTAGACAGTCCACAGTGTTACAAACATGTCTCCATTCAAAGTCACCTATGAGTTCAACCCCAACCTCCCGTTAGACCAAGCACCCCAACTGAGGACTAATGATGATGATGATTGGCTAGCCACGGAAAGAGTCGAGGCCAATAGAGCTATGCACCAGAAGGTTATGGAGCAATTGAGTTAGGCCATTAAAGCTAAGCTCAAGAAGCGAAGCCAAGGATGGAAGAAGAGAGAATTTCAGGCAAGCAATTTGGTTTGGATAAATCTTAGTAAGGATCAGTTCCCAAACATGAGGAAGAGCAAGTTGTCTCCTAAGGCCAACGGACCATTCCGAGTACTTGAAAAGATCGATCCTAATACCTATAGGATTAAATTATTTGAAGGATAAGGAGTCTCGGACTCTTTCAACATTATCTCCAACCTTATGCTCTTAAGGACGAGCTACTAGAAGCTAAACCAGATTTAATCCCAAATCTTAAACAACTCAGAAGGAATGATAGGGATCAAGGATCGATCACTTTCTCCCGAGCTTGAGGGCTTTCTTACATGGTCCGATGAGCTGTCCGAGGAGAGTTTAACATCGAGGAGCAATGTCTTTCCCAATCCAATCTGCCGAGTTACTTTGCTCTCCACACCATCCAAGAAGCTGCCAAGGTAATTGGCCCATACTTGGAACGAACCCCTCCCCGCACCCTAGTCCAAGCATCAAACCAAGTAAATGGCCGACCATCCGAAGCTAACCCAAATGCGAGTTGCCCCTAAACCATCCCCTAGCCAGCCCCAGCCATCATGGCGCCAAACTGTAGATGCCAAACAGACCTGATTAAAAGACTGCCCCTACTCGGCTTACAACATTGTCAAAATCGCAGAATAAAAATACGCAAAACGGGTGCACAGTATCCTTTCTGACAGCCGTACTATCCTTTCTAGCGAAGGATGTTCACTACACCAAATTTCTTGCTTTCCCTACACATTCTTCTTCTTTTTATTTAGCAAATAGGGATTCCTTTTGCCATTTTATATAACATAGAATTTGCCCTAGCAGGGCCCTATAAATAATCACAAAATGTAAACATAAAGAAACATCAAATATAGAAGAATACACTGAACTTTTTACCCTCTCTTGAGCTAAGTGTTATCTTGTGCTAAGTGTTCTCTTGCTTATTCTTGAGCTATTCTTATCTAGCCTATTCGAGCGTGGACTAGTGGTAAGTGACCTCCGGCCATACTTGTGCATCATATCAATTGTGACTCAAGCTCGTGTGAGGCGTTGGTACGTCATATCCATCGTCGATGCATAGGAACCCCTGCTTATCCCTCGACTATCATTTACTTTGGAGCCATCTCATGGCTTAGACCTACCCCCTTTGGTTTTGTGTGATATTGGGTTCATGTGTTCATCCATAAGTCCATATCACAACCTGAGGGGCATTTATATTAGGTCCTTCGAGTTGAGAAAATTTTTAAATGCTATGAGTGCAATGACCACACTAAGGTCAAGTTAGCTTCATTGCCACTTATTGAATATGCCTACTTATGGTAGGATAAATTGGTTACCAAGAGAGATGTTGAAGGAGAAGAGTTGATAAGAACATAGAGGTTCATGAAATGATTGATGAGCTAGTGTTTTGTCTCGAGCTACTTCAAGCAAGAGATGCTCCATGGCTTCCAACATCTTAGATAAGATCGAAATACTGTTGAGGAATACTTACAAGAGTTAGAAACTTTGATGACCTAATGTGAGACTGTTAAACCATAAGACCAAACTATTATAAGCTTGAGCAAACTCAAAGATGATATTAACGACATAATAGAGCTCCAACCCTTCAATTGGTTGGATGAACTCATCAATTTAGCTCTCAAAGTTAAAAGGCAATGGAAGAGAGGATAGCAAAAGCCATCCACCTGACCCCAACATGGTAGTTTAGAACTTGAAAGGTACAAGGAAAGAAAGAAGTTTAAGAGGAAATATGAGAAGGGAGAGTCTACCTGACTTAACTAGACTTAGACCAAGAGAGCGGAAAAAGAGAAGGAGAAAGAAAAGCACGAGAGGTTAAGTGCTTCAAGTGCCTAAGACATGGCCACATCACCCCCTAATACCCAAACAAGAGAGTAATGGAGAAAAAGGGAGAAGGACCTATCCTAGAAAGCCAGAATGAAAAGAGCTCAAAAGATAAGAACTCTAAGAGACTAAAGGAGGTAAACGTCTACTCAAAGATGGGAAAATACTTGCCCCTAATAGGTAACCAAGCTAAAGGAAGACCCTGGCCAAAGGGAGAATTTATTTCAAATCCAATGTTTGGTGAATAAGAAGACTTGTTCCCTCGTAGTTGACAGGGGGAATTTATAGTAATACTGTTTCAGCTAAGCTATTTACTAAATGAAGCTACCGACTTCCTACACTTGAGGCCCTATGCACTTAAATGGTTCAACAACAAAGGAATGGTCCATATACATAATTAAGCTCAAATATCAATCCAAGTAGGAAAGTGTGAGGATGAAATGAACTTTGATGTTATTCCCATGAATGTTGCTCACCTTATACAAAATTAACCCTAGGAATACGACCAATGAGTCATCCATGATGCATTCCACAATACTTATACTATCTAGAAGGATGCGAGGAGCTTTTGCTTAGCTCGCATGACTATTGAAGAGATTCAAAACATCCTGGTACCCAGGGTAAAGCAAAAGGGATAAACAATCTTGTTTGCAATTTACTCCCAAGCTCATCTTGCAAAGTTAAGGACAATTTTCTTTTAACTTAAGGGTAATGATAAGAATCGGCCTCTGACGTTCTCCCATCTTCAATCAACATCCTCCAAATTCAAGCTAAGCTATTCCCTTCATGCTTGACTTAATAAAAGAAGGCCATGTTTAGGGTGAATAACGTGAACTCAAACCACCCAAGGTTCAAGGCCAGCAAATTAGCTCGAAACCTTGGATACCAGGCACAAGTTAGAGCATCAACCAAGGGAAGACAACTTAGATGAACTGTAATTAGATTGGACTCCTTCCGTATTACCTACTCCACAGCTCAAACACGTATGCCCACTTATTCTTTAACTAGATAATTGTGGGTTAACCTAATAGGTAACTTGGGCAAAGCATCTAAAGACCTCAAGGCTTTTGTTCCAAGTTAGTCCAACCAGTTACGAACCTACTCCATGTACAATCCCACCTACTCTTGTCCAGTTCGAATAAACTCTAGTTACAATCTTCACCTAGAATGCCCAATTCTGTGTAAGGTTCATTATTTAGTTGTATTCAACTTTATAGATCTATTTTAGGGTTTAAAGGCCTTATAATTATTTACAGTTTTGCCACTAAGGTTTAACTTCACTATAAATAACATCATATGTATAATTAGCCATAATGGTAAGCTAGAATATACTTTGAATATTTCCTTGGTGAGCTTATTGGACTTATAAATGGAAACTTAGTGGGTTTCTAGATTATTGAGTGTTACTTTACTCTTTAATCTACTTTGTTCTCATCAATCCCTCATTGAGTGATTTTGGTGAACACCTTCATTTGGAGCTAGTAAGTTACATCTATCTCCATTTGATTTCTAGAGTATTGATTTGGTATTCTTAGTTACATCAAATCCTACTTCAACCTTAAAACCAATTTGTCTTTATGGTTGGTGTGTCACATTTAGCTATATTCACATTCATACTCAATTTTTTAATATTTCTTCCATTAAAAACACTAAAGACTCGAAGACCCATTTACAGTCCTTATGTGCTACACATTTATGCTACGACCCATCACCCTTGTAGCATATCAAATCCTTATCATACGATTGCGTAAGTCTATAGAGTCCCTTTCCCCATTCTCTCAAATAGCTCTCTACTAAGTTTAAAGATTTTAGTTTATTGAGGATTAAAATAGAGTTTCCCATATGTTAGCTCGAGTTAATCAATCTAAAATAATAGACCAAACACTTTAGCTCTTATAACTTTCTTATAAAACTTTGGTAGTTCTTGTGCTTTCGTTACATTTGTTTGTTTGTTAGTTTTTGTCTTTTGTTCTTGAGTTTACAACTTTTTATATCTAGTATATTAAATGAATTCAATTAGATTGAATACAACATTCAAATATTATATTTCTGGTAATAGCCATTGTATAGCCACTGTCCTCAAAATCTTATCATTGTCCATTTGATTTTGTCTTTAAATTTGCTCGACTGTTAGGGATATGTGTTTTCTATTCTTTTCTCTTTTGTTTCTTCTAGAAAAATATTCTTTCTTTCATTCCAGTAATTATTTGATTTTCTTTGTACTTAATTATTTGAATTTTATTTTGTTATCCATACCTGATCATATATATTACCTAGATATATCTTCTCCCTAATGGTAGGTTTTGACTTATAATTCATTGTCTTTTATTCATTTTACTAAGCTACTTCTGATTCTATTTGCTTTTGGGTAAATATTGCTTTTAATCCTATCTATCTTCTATAGCTATTTAGCTTCCAAACTTCCTTTACTTTGCATCTAACTTTTGAACTTTTCTTATATCTTAACTTGTTACGTACTTTAGAGCTTCTATTTTAATCTTGTTGCTTTGTTACTTCTTAACTTCCAAAATGTTTATTTTCTTATTTTGTACATACTTTTCTCTTCTTCCTTCATCATTAATTTGTATAGTCTTCTGTATCATGATTCTAAGTTTCTGATATATATATTCTCCTTTCAAGTTTGATACAATACATGTTTTGAACTTTCTTTTGGTCTTAATCATTCTTTTGAGTTTCATCAAAGTTTCATAAAGATAGTCTTTTCTATGTACTCAATAAACCGATTGACAATACTAAGCATGTATGTTTTGTTATTATCAAAGCACCTTTTATGGAGATTCTAACGGTCATTAAGCAAACACAATAACTTGAGCTCTTTTACTTAGACAAATCTAAATCTGATCTTAGCTTGAATTCTAGCTTTATAAATGATAAAGTCACTCAAAAAACAACAATTGAAGCTAAAGTGCCCCCTAAAAAAAATCATAAACCATATTTATTAGATATTTTAGCTTTGAATAGAGGCACACAAGTTGTAAATTTTGATGATTTAGGGTTAAGGAAAATTTTGACCTAAAGTTGAATATGTCTATTTGTTCTCTTTGCCCAACAAAAGTGATATCTCCGTCTATAAATCATTATCACAACAATCAACTATGGCATTATCAAATACATTAAGCGGTTAAATTTGAAAAGAGGATGTATAGAGGTAGAAGAGAATTTTAGTATTATCAAAGAAGTAAAAGTTAGAACCACAAATAGTTAAGAAATTGGAAGGGTTAAAAAAAAAAGGGAAAATGGAAAAAAAAAAAGTTAGAAAAGTAATTGTAATAAGTATATATAAAAAAAAGAAGAAAAATGCCAATATAGCTTCCTATTACTATCTCCAATGATTTTAAGGGGGGATATATGTGCTAATGGTGAATGGGTAGATGCCCTAGTTACCAACTATGATGATGTAGGTGGTGGTGGTTAGCCTAGCACGACCATATGCGGCCCATGAATCTAATTAATCAAAACTATCATGGGAGCCCTTAAGATGATTTGAAATCTTATAAGCTTGATCAATAAATACAACCCTTTTGTTTTTTTTTTTTTAATGGACACTAAGAATAAGAAGAATGTGTTAGACAAAATGAGGTATAGTATGAGATTCATGGATAGTTTTTACATTCAAAGGAAACAATCGGTTGGAGGACTCTCTATCTAGTGGAATAGTACTGTAATGAAGGAAGTAATACAAGCTGACGACGATTTATTAATTCTATAATATGGTTTGTTGATGGTAAGATTTTGGTAAAATTACTTGGTAACATTCACCCATTGATTTTATGCAGCAAAAAGAAATTATGAATCACTTTAGATAAATTGCTAATGTTGTCAAGGATCCATGGTTACATATTGGGGATTTTATTGCAATTGTACATGTCCATGAAAATGAAGGGGGACATGGATTTAAAAAGACAGTAGTGGAGATTTTAAATCGATGACTAATGATACAAAGCTTCAGCATCTAGGATTTGATTGACTACAATCGTACATGTCCATGGCATTGTTAGATTGAATAGAAAATATTCCTTTTTATAGACTAGAGCATGTAGTTGCACTTGAGTTAAATCATATAGCATTAAATGTTAAACCTAAGGCTAGTGATTGAAAATGAGCAAAAAGTTCAAATTTGAGCATATGTAGTTGAGTGGTTATAAGGAGATAGTTAAGAGCTAGTGGGAAGAATTGGCAACTAATACATTGGCACACATTATAGATAGTATGGTAGATAGGCTAGATGGTTTCAAAACCAGGTTGATACATTAGAGTAAAGGTAATTTTCCAAGTAATAAGAATAAGACTGACCACATTTTAGAAAAAAAAAATTTACAATGTTATAGGATCTATTCAAAATTGATCTTACAAAGGAAGAATATTTGCTTATCCAAGTCAATGGATTCATGGAATACAAGGAGAAATTTTAGAGACTTAAAACAAATTGCCTTAAGTTGGTGATAGAAATACATGATTTTTCTACCACATTACAATCAATAAAAGATGCCAAAATGAAGTTCTTAAAATTCATAATATGGTTTATTGTTGGATTGAAAGGAGGAATTGCAAAATGTAGAGTTCCATAAGTTCTTTGAAGGACTGTTTAGATTAGATAGGACTAGATATCAGGGAGATTGTTGAGGTTGGATTGACCTATTATCTTCTAACTATGAATGAGATGCTATGCAGTGAAGTAAGGAGTTAGAGGTTAAAGAAGCTATTTTTCAATTTGGTAGCCTAAAAGCATTAGGCATTTGGTTTTCCTAGAAATTTTTGTCAATAGCTTTGAGAAGTGGTGCGAAAATCAGTTATATTAGCTGTACAAAACTTCTTCACCATAGGTTTGTTTCCATAATCCTTGAATTTTATAAATCTCAATCTTACTTCTAATTGTCTTAATCTCAAGAATGTTTCCATGTCTCATTAGTCTATGTAATTTCCTTTATAAGACAATTTCCAAAATCTTGATTAATTGAAAACTCTACATAAGAGATCTCATTTCAAAAAATCTAGTTAAGGGATTAAGGTAAAGAGATCCCCTATGTCTTTATTTATCCATCCTGGTAGTAGATGTTTTGTTAAGAGGGATTAATAAGGAATTAAGATGTGGAAATTTAAAAGGTTTCACAATAAAGAATATATGTCCTATTCTTTCACATATATTATTCACATATGATTCCCTATTCTTTGTTAAGCTAAGGTAGAAGAAATAGAAGACTTATTGTAACTATTTCTGCACATTGTACACTTCTGGCTAAGAGATAAATATAGGGAAATTGATAAGTGTCAAATTATACATATTTTTATAGGTGATTTCCATAGTATTTTTATATGTTTTTGCGTATTTTTTAGTGATTTTAGTACTTAATTGGTTTATATTTTAGTTTCAAGATTTATTTGATGAATTTGATTGATTTGATCAAATTTTAGATTATTTGAAGATGATTTTTATAAGTTTTGAAAACTAAAAGAAAATTACACTTAAGAGTATAGATTATGGATTGAGATTGTGGATTGAAATAAAAAGAAATTAGCTACACACTCAAGAATCACAACCATAAACCTTACTTACCGATCATTCAATATTGATGCCATGCTATGCTTCCATGTATCTTTTATTTGAGAGCCTAGTTTGGAAACAAAGAGATTTGTAGAATATATTTCAAGATATGTAGAATATAACGTTGGAGATATATTTTCAATATTCCTTTCTACTATAAATAGTCATAAAAGCCTTGTAATTTGAAAAATATATATATAGGTGAAGGTAGATATTGAAGATTTAAGAGGGTTGTCTTGTGTCTTAACCCTCTCTTATGTTTTTTTTTTTTCCTCTTCCTTTTTAGTTCCTTTTCAATATTTTAATTTTATTTTTTTTAGTATTTAAATATTGAATCATTTCTATGTAGAGATTTCTTTTTTTTTATTTCAAGGGAAGATTATGTTGACCATGCCTTGAAACTATTATAATTACATGGACATCCCATATTTTTAAAATTGAGCACTTTCATCCTTGAAATATATACCCGGATCCATTTTCTCAATTATGTCGCAACTTACATGTCTATTTCGCTAAGGTGAGAAACGTTACAAAATAAATAATTTGACACACGATCTAAATTCTGACATGGCAAACATGTAATTAAATTGTTTAATTTCTATGTCGTCCTGATAATTTATGATATAGACCTAAACCAATTACTAACATAATATTCTACATATCCTGAAACAAATCAAAACAAAGGAAAAGAAAACTATTTATTCCATCGTAGGATTTAAAAATGCTCTTATATTACGATGTCCTATAATGACTTTTTGTTTAGTATCAAGTTCAACGCAAAGCAATAGACAAACATCTTTCTATGGATTTTGATCCATCATGCACTATGTCCTTTACTATTATCAATTAATTGCACAACTTTAAGACATTAAAATTATATATGCTCATAAGTATTTTAGAAAATAGTGAATAATACAAAATGACATAGATAACTTTCTAAGCTTCTGATTTATATTATTATTCTTACCTTTAATTAATTTCATTCATTTATCTAGTATCATTAGCTAATAACATCCATAGAATTATCTGCCATGTCAGCAATTTAGTGACTTAGTAAATTACTTACATTATAATATTTCCTACATCATAAAGTAGATACATAAGTTGCCATTTAATTAAAAAAAGGAATCCTAATATCTATTTTAGGGGTGTAAGTACTCAATTTTGAAAATAAGATTGTCTATGCAGTTACAATAATTTTTAGGGATAGTCCATACAATTTACCTTTATTTCAATCTATGATTTCTTATTATTAAAATCTAATTACATATGCTTGTTGTCCTTTGAATTGATATTGTTAGCATATTGATTCAATGTCTAATTTCACCTTAGAAATTGCGAGATCTTATTACGAATAGATCCATGTAATTAGAAGAAATTGAAATAGAACCATGTGATCAATTACTTAGTTTTTTTGGATTAGAGTAATCTAATAGTGAGATTGAAGTTTAATGCAATCTTAATATATTCTATTGTAGAAGCAAATCAACTAGAGTATAATTAAAATCAAAAGTTAATTTGAGAAACAATCCTCTTTAACCTAATTTGGGAGTCCTTATGGTCCAATAACAAGAATAAGATTGAATATAGCATAAATTGTAGGGGGAATTTAATATTTTGAATACTAAAATTCATGTCTTCTTCATAATATTTATTATTTCCTTTATTTTTTTGTTTTATTTGTTCTTTTGTTTTATTATTGTTTTAGAATAGTTTAGTTTAATTAGATTTAGTAATTTAATAATTTGCACTTAATTGTTAGGTAAGATAATAGGAAAATATGGAGAAATACTAATTTTTCAATAATTAGTTCCTAATGGATCAACTACTAGAATTACATTCAATATACTATAAAACTTATAAGTGCATTTATTTCTGATCAAGTTTTTGATATCATTGTCAAGGACTATAACCATTGAATATTAGGAAAACACTTTACCTTACTAGTCTAACCATTGTTTTTATTATTTACTCCTTCATTACTTTTTATTATTCGAATCGTTTCTATTGTCATTATTTTCTTTTGTAGGTCATGAATAGGAGTAGCATATAACTTTTTAGAATGTTTGAAATGATGGGTGGACAAAAATTAAGAACTTAATTCACGACCATGTCAATCCTAAAAGGACCCTCAGAAGTACTGGTTAGCATAGAAATAAATCCCAAACTTTAAGATTAAAATAGAATTGAAAAGCAAGAGAAGTTTATACATTATATAGTTTATACTTTCTTTTTTGTTTTACTTTCTTTTAATTGAATTTAAAAAGAAAAAAAAAGGAAAATTTAGTTGACCTACATTCTTCTTGTTGAATTAAGCAGCTTGAATTGAATTCTTTCACGCATTTTTTTTAAAAGTCAAAAAGTTTTTGCTAGAAGTAAAAGAGAATTATTGAAGGATTTTGATTAAGAAATAAGCTTAGAGAAGCATAGGTAAGAATCATGTTCATGATCCTTAATTGTGATCTAGACCATGATTCTCTTTGCACTTAAAAAGTATACATGTGATCCCCTTCTTGTGCATTTTTTTTTTCCTTGCATTCAATCGTAAACAATGTACATCCTTCTTAATCTTTACTAGTTATTTGATATTTCTTGTTGTTTTAATCATTAAAAAGTAAGTTCTTTTGGATTATAGTGGTTCCTCTAAATTTTTGAGCTTCTAATGGTTTTATTTTTCATGAGTTATTTCTCAAATGACAAGAATCAAGTATATCTTCTAACTTTCTCTATATAGTTTTTCTCTTTATCGTATCTATTCTTCCATGCATGTGTACTTTATTGTTCTTTTGCCTCCTTTTTCTCTCATATTTAGGATTTGCAATTGAAAAAATAGATTTAGTTTTAGGCATATCATGAATGTATGCTCTTTGTTTTGATTTGTTGATTTCATCTATAGATATAAGTAATTGCTTATTTGATTGGACATGGTTAGATGATCACTTAGCATAGCATTTATATTTTTCATAGTCTTTAAATTTTTTATGAATTTTTAAACTCTTTAAGTATTCTTTCATGTCTTTTTGCTATGTAAGTTTGCTAATTTACTAATTACAAAATTACTAACTTATTAATTTGCTATTTTACTAATCAACTGGGCTCATGTTGTTTTGAAATTAAGACTATGAAATTGGAGAATACTCAGCTATTTGTTTTAATTTTATCTTTGACAAGAGGATTGATTAGTTTTTAATAGTGCTTTGTTTGATGTTATGCTTTAAGTTTTACTTCATTCTTCATACTTGTGCATTGTTTTTTTAATGGTTGCAAATTAAGTGTAGGGAAGATGTCCATGAGTTATAAAATTATGTTTTTCTTATTTTTCAAGAAACATACCAAGAAGTTGATAGAGAATGGAGGAGGTCTAGTTAGACGTGTTTAGATGATTTATTTGCTGACTTCGATTTTCTCTGATTTGATGAATTTTGTAGTTAGTAAAAGATTATTCCTACTAAGTTTTGCTGCTTTTAATGGTTATTTAGTGTTACTAGTAGAGTAGAAATAGCTTAGTTTTCATTTCGATGCTTTTACTTTCTTTTGCTTGTTTTTTTTTTTTTCCTTTTTCTTTTGTTTTGTAAGGCTTTGTGGTGAACTTCAGCCTATAAGTAATATAGCATGGTAACTTCAAGATTTAGTGTCAAAGCTTAAACTATAGAAGTTTTGATTATTTTATCTTTTTTCTCTTACTTTTCTCGCTTGATTTTCATGCTTTTATTGATTATTGGGACATTGAGAACAATATACAAGATAAGTGTGAAGGAGGATTAAAATGATCTAACATTGGTAGAAATTTGATAAAAGCATTTGAGTTGAATTGAACTTATTTAACCCTACACTTAAGTTTTTGCAAAAATTTTTAGGATATGGACTCAATTTATTTGATATTGCACATATGTTAAGTGTTTTTTTCATCTAATTAGAAAAGCAACTTTTTTGAATAATTTTTTTCGATTTTTGTATGAATTTACTTAATCATAATAACCTCTTTACACAATATTAGAATTGAATAATGAAATCTATATAAAGTATAGAGTTTTCTCTTATTTAAACTTAGATTTAGACTTAGAACTAAGATAAACATTATTTATTAGGAATTAGTTATTTATATTTACTTTAATATATACTCACTCCTTAGAAACCTTAAAGCCCTTTAATTTCTAACAAATGAACAAATGATGCTCATCTCTTAAAAGAAAATAAAAAAGTAAAAGGAAAATTAAGTAAATAATTAGATAGGTTTGAAATAAAAGTTTAATTGTAGGCCTCATTAACTTGATTAATTAAGCCTGTATGTCTCCTTAATGAAATAACACATGTCAACTTAAGTGATGAACTTAAGAGTAGAAGCTAAAAGCTCACTACATGAGTCAAGAAAAAAAGTCCACGTGAAAATTGAACTTAAATAAAGTGAAAAAAATTATATGCTTAATTAAATAAAAATGAGTGGTGAATGGTTCGAAAAAAATTTTTAATGTCTAATAGCCTAAAGTCGCCTGACCTAACATTTACTGATCAATAAAACTACTTTTTAATGAATTGAAGAAAAAACGAAAAAAAAATTATCAAATGAAAATATACATATTAAGGAAATAATCAAGGAACTAGTTGATATAATATGCATTTGTTTTAAATCATTGTACTTAGAGAAATGAAAGAGGGAAGTATATACACTTTAGTTTATGTTATAAAACATAGATAACTCTTGATTAAATTTATATTGATTCTGATTTTTAGTTTAATCTTTATTTAAATAATGTGGTGTAACTCCAATTTACATATATTAATTTTTTAATTATAGTATAGTTTTTAATAGTTTTGTAGTTGTGTTTTAGGGGCTATAACTAAATGTAATTCTATAAGATGAAAGTTGTTGGAGTTTTGAAATTAATGTTGGAAAGATAAAAGTTAATGAGAGTATGAGCTCTTGTTTTTGAATAGATTATATGCTATATTGAAATTGATTCTACAATTTTGAAAGTTCATTGATATTTTTGTTCTTAAAAGTTTTCTAAGATTTTTTATATACTTTGCTTGAGAACAAGAAAAGTTTGAAGTAGGGGTATTTCATAGGTACGGGGTATTTTTAGTGATTTTGGTATTTAATTAGTTTATATTTTGATTTGAGGCTAGATTTGATTAAACGCTAAATAATTTGAATGATTTTTGTAAGTTTTGAATATTAAAGGAGAATCACACATAAGAGTATAAATTGTGAATTGAGATCATAGGCTGAAATAAAAAAAAATAAAAAAAAAATTAGCTAACGAGAGCTTCATACCCAAGAACCACAACTATGAATCTTGCCTATTGATCTTCTAATATCGATGCCATGTCATGCTTCCATATATCTTTTATTTGGGAGCCTAATTGAAAACAAAGAGATATACAGAAGATATTTTAAAATATGTTAAAAATACAGTAAAGATTTATTTTTGGGATTCTTTTATACTATGAATGAATAACCATATAAGCCTTGTAATTTAAAAATATATAGATAGAGGCTAGGCTTTGAGGACTTAAGAGGATTATCTCTCAACTTTCTTTTTTGTTCCCTTTCAATATTTTGATTTTATTCTTTTTAGTATTTGAATATTGAAACTTAGAATTTTATATAAATATTTATTTTGTTTATTTCAATTTATGATTTCTTATTATTAAGATCCAATTACATGTGCTTATTGTCCTGTGAATTGATATTGCTAGTATATTGATACAATCCCTGACTTCACATTAATGATTGCAAGATCTTAATCTTATTGTGAATAGATGCACTTAATTTTAAGGAATTGAAGTAGAATTGAGTGATCAGCTACTTAATTTCTCCAACTTAGGGTAGTTTAATAATAGAATTCAATAGTTTAATATGATTTTAATATATTCTATTATGGAAACGATTTAGGTAGAGAATAATTCAGATTAGGAGATAATTTGAGAAGTAATTCAAGTTAACTTAATTTATAAATTCTCTTGGTCCAATAATGAGAATGAGATTGAATATGGTATAAATTTTAGGGAAAATTCAATATTTAAATACTAAAATTTATGCGCTCTTCATAATTTTTTATCGTTTCCTTTATTTTCCTATTTTGTTAGTTTTTTTATCTTATTATTCTTTTATAGTTCAAATAGATTTAGTAATTTAATAATTGCACCTAACTGTTAGGTTAGATAATAGGAAAATAAGAGGAAGTACTAATGTTCCAATAATTAGTCCTTAAAAAATCGACTATCAGACTTACATCTGACACGCAATAAAACCGTTTAGCTCACGCAATAAATAAATGGGCTGGATTTAACTTGTCATTCGGCTTCAAGTCATCATGTAGCGGGGATCAAACAAATGGCCCAAATTCATTGTGGATTTTCTATTGATTACATTCGTACAAAAGCAAATAAGAAATTGAGTAGCTTCTATAATTGTAAGAGGAATGTTCCGATGGATTGGTGGTTGTATCCTCCACCCGCTCTTGAAGAGCTTACTCATTTATGATGTTTTTGTTTGTTGTTCTAGCCATAGACAGTCTTAGGATTCCCATTTGGAAAGGGGTAGCATATGAATCAAATACATTACTACTTGGGTATTCCATTTGTTAGGCGCTATAAGAAGAAACTTTTATATGTACTTTCTATGTAAATGTAATTGTCGAACACCATTTCTCTTCATTTCCTTTACATAAAACTAACCCCCAAAAAAATAAATGAAAATGAAAAAGAGAGAACCTTCCATTTCCGCTTGTTTCTCTTCTTTTCCACCACCTTCCATCCAATTCCTTCACATCTAAAATTGCTGAATATATGTAAACCTCAGAAAGAGCAGAACACGAGATCCAAACAAGTACTAACTTGCAAGTACGTTAGTCTCATAAATTCCTAGCTCATTTTCCATTCATCAGCAAACTTTAGTATCCCTTACATCTGTACAAAAAAAAAAAAAAAAAAAAAAAAGATATTTATCGACATACAATATCAAAAACTCCATGATCAATCTGCAGGCTTCTCATGCACGATGGACTTCGTAATCAGATAGTTCTTCAGAAACTAATAGCTGACCCCATCCACAAAGAATCAGAAACTACTCCTGATGTGCCTTTCCGAACTTCTAAAATTGGCACAACATTTTTTAATCGCTACAGGAAAGCGTGAAAGAAGAAAAGCAAAGATTTAAAACTCATTCAATTGACCTCTTCTAGATGTTTGCGAGCATCATGCTGCAGTTCAATCAGTGAACTAATGCTTATCCTAGAAGACGGCTCATGACAACCTAACTTTGCTGCAATCTTTGTCAACTTTTGCAGTACTTCCCCAAGTGCATCTGCTGGTCTGAGGAGACGTGCATTCCCATGATGATCCTCTATGAGTCTACCATATGAATCCTCAAACTCCCTTGACTTAACAGCTGCTTTCTGAAGGACCGATTCAGGAAGTCCTGCAATAAGTGCCATTTACAACCCTATTAAATGATCCATTGTCATACCCAACAAATGGATAAACAGACAAATTCACCAATCCTCCATTGCACCAAGGATAGGCCATCATCAGGGTACAGGTTTAGCAGATGGAAACCATGATTTTTTTAAGGTTTTTTAAGGAAAGTACATCTTTGGAAAGCAGCATCCCAATATTTATATTCCAGTAAGAACAAGATGTATGTGACAGACGGAAAAGAACTCTACCAGCCAGCCTTGCAACGTTGACACCATAGCTTTTAGGGCAAGCACCATGCGTTAACCTATAGAGGAAAGTAACTTCTTCCATGCCATTGGCCCCTCCAACTTGGCATGCCATGTGACACAGAGACACCTGCATGAAGCATACGAAAAGGCAGAGTTGCAAAAGGCGTCACAACACTAAACTAGCACTCAACCTTCAGCACGAAATGCTATGAGATACCAGATTACCAAAATTAATGCTCCTTATCATGAACATTCTCTAAGTAACAATTTAGTGTGTAATTATTTCATGGTATTTCCAGACCTTTTGGACATTTGTTATACTTAAAATCTTTAAAGTTGTCAAATATTATTGTAGTAATCTCAAGAGATCATAGATACTAACAGTTTCTAATGGTAATTGATAGTGGAAAATACAGCAATGACCGGCCACTAATAGTGATGTTTAGTACCCATGAAAAATGAGATTTTTGAAAACAGAAACAATTTCTCCCATTTTCTGTTAATATTTTTCATGATGCTTAACCATCACCACCAGCTGCAATCTTTGCCTCCCATCATAACTTACTGCTGGAAGCCACTAGTAATTGTACACTATTGGGACTATGACGATAATATTTGACAATTTTATGTCTTTGATTTATGATAAATGTTGAAAACAGTCCTAGTGAACATTTTCCATGAACACACACCCTAACATTTAGTTGAAACAATCTCAATTAAATATCATTTAACCAACTTACTCCAGGATCGTTCTCGTAATTCACGGCCAATCGATGATAATGAGTTGAAAACATTCCTCTGCACTGCACCTTATGTACGAAATGTTCCAGGACAGATTCCCTGAAAGGTTAGGGCAAGTTGCTCGTGAAATTTTATGACATGTGCAGTAAGAAGGTGCTGCAGTTGCATGAAATCCATCAAGAAATGTGGAAACATACGCAATCGCTTGTCCATCTGAAGTTGCAGTACCGCGTCCAAGTTCATCCAATGCCACAAATGAGTTGCAAGTTGCAGATGACTGCATGAGCATAGAGTAGAATTGATTAGTTTAATTGCATCAAGGAGAGAGAAATAGAATCTTAAATAAGCCTACTAAGAGTCAATGAATTGTCTTAGGTAGCAGTGCTGCAGGGTGGACCAGCGATGAAGAAAGAATAAATACCATCGAGGTTGTTATTTACACCTTAAATTTAAGAAAGGACAAGTTCAATCATGTATAAAACACTATCCATGTGAGCAAAATAGTGAATTCCAGGAGAATTTTCCCAGCTAAAGAGAAATTTAGGATTGATCTGAACTTGCAACTTTCAATGCAATGGTACATTCATAACTCATTCATTCGCAAACAATTTAAGGGTACTTCCGTATTGTACACCATGTTAGCATAAAAAATACAACTAGTTAAGAGCCCGTGCAATGCGTGGATAAGAATTTCAATTATGGTTTAGAAATTTTTTGTGGAAAATAACAATTATAAATATTGGGATAAATGCATTATAAGTGTCTAAACTTTCAATTTCTGATAATTTAATGTGAAGATTTCATTTTTCTGCAATTTAGTGCTGATACTTTCAAATAAATGTTTTGAACTCCCTTTTCTTCCATCTTTTAACAAATAAATGCTTTAAGGACACTTTTAACAATACTGTCATAAATTCAGAAGCAAAGCCTCATTTCTCATTAAATTGTCGTTATCTACAAGACCAATAAAATTTTCAGTTATAAAAATTTCGTTTGATTAATCAACACAGCACATAATTTAAGGAAAAGCAAATCCCAAAAAACAAAAGACTGTCATAATTCCTTGCCCAGTTCATTCAATAAAGATCATCAAACGAATAACAAAATAGTGTAATTTACTAAGCAAAACATGAATTAGAAAAGATGAAGATAACGATGAATCCACTTACATATACATAAATGGCCCTTTAAAATAAGTGAAAGATTGGTGCTGTATTTCTTCAAAACAATACAATTCACTAATCAGTGCTTTTGAGATTCCTTTTTTAGAGATGAATTGAAATGGGGGGGAGAAATGGAAAAACATAAAGCTCAGCAACAAATCGAAAGAAAGGAGCGGTTGTTCTTTCTTTTTGATTAGGACACTTATATGCATATATTTTGTGCTGTTTCATCGTTTTCACCTAGACGTTGAAGTGTTCTGTAGGAAAAGGAGAAGGTCAAAAACTTTAAAAGTAATCTTTGAGAAGAGCAGTTATTGGTTTTTTCCCATTGGAACTCTTGTGAATATGTACAAGTCCAAAACTTTAAAGACAATGTTTGAGAAAAGCAGTCATATTTGTGTTTTTGCCCAAATAAATATCTGCCGGGACACTTGCAACTAGGTGCACGTTCTAAAACTTTGCAAACAAGTTCTAAAACTTCAAAAACAATGTTTGAGGGAAGCAACTTTTTTTTTTTTCCTTTTTTTTCCTGCCCAAATAAATGTGTACAGTTTTATGTGAAAAGGTGTGAATCCAAAATTTAAAAAAAATAAAGAGGAAAATACAAAAAGCCCCTCTAAACTTTGATCATGATACAGTTTGTACCTCTGAATTTTCAAAGTGTGGTTTTTGGTCTTCAAACTTTTATAGATTGGCTAAACAAAGTTTTCTCCCTAAAGGCCACTATTTTGAAAAATGGTGATACTGATGATTGACTACCATTAGGTGAAAAGGTGCAGGTCCAAAATGTTAATCTAAAAAAAAAAAAAATTATGTTCGTTTGCGAATGGGCATTATTTTTTTTTTAAAATAATGCTTTGTTATGAAGGATACCATTTTTTATTTTTAAGAAAGGAAAAATAAAACAACTAATGGCAGTTTCTGAAGAGTGAACATCATATGGTTAAAACCAAAACGATAATAATAACAGTAAAGTTTCCAAAATTATATATTATAATAGAATTGGTTATTAAAGAATTATGAGCAATTTTCCTGATAAACGCAATGTCATACCAGCATCAGTGCAGTTTCAGAGAGCTCCGTTAAACATGTACTTTGACCAGCCATGATATTATCCTTGGCCCCCATCCTAACAAAAATTCGATCCACAGGTGTCAACTCCATGCTTTCTGCAGGTACATCTGCTCCTATCTGAAATAGGAATAATGAGATACTGAACACATTGTGAGATACATTTGACTAGCTTACTAACCACTTGCTGCAAAGTCAAGTTGATTGTAAGGCATCTCTATTAGACAATAAAAACAGGAAGTAAATCTTGGAAACGATAAACCCAAATAAATGCTCATTGTAAGCTTTTCTTTCCCCTTTTTTCCTTGACAAACTCTCCAATTTTCGGACCAGCCTTTTTTACGGTAATCTTATGATTCATTTTAACATATGAATTGAAAAAGCAACAATTTACTAAACACTTCTTTTTAACCTTAGGTATTCTGTCAAGAGCAGTATGGAAAAATGGTGCATGGGGATCATATTGGAACTAAGACCCCAAAGGAAAATGGATCGATTATTATTTTAACTAGACTTGCAATTTATTTACATAATTGAACAGAAACATCACCTGCGCCAAAATTACAGATAAACAAACTTGCCGGAGAAGAGTTGACTTTCCGCCCATATTAGGACCAGTTAGAAGGATAAAACTTGCATTGCCAGAACCACCAATATTCACATGGTTAGGGACGAAGTTTCCCCTCCCCAAGGAGTCACTTCTAAGGACAGGATGTCCTAAACTCCTTGCACAAAAGCAAGGTGTGTTACTAGATGTATTTATGAAAGTAGGATGGCAGGTTGGTCCTTCATAATAGTCACTTGCAATTGCCAAACTGATCAAAACATCTAGCTCTGCCATAGAACAATGTACATCAGCCACATATTTTGGTAGAAAGACCAAAATCACATAAGTCAACTAACATGATAATTAAAAGGATAAACAAATTTTAAAGCAAACACCAATCATATATATTGTGACACAGACACACCTGCAACTGCAGATACCAGTTGCCTCCATTTGTTATGATGATCACAGAATTGTCTAATTAACCTTTGCAAAATGCTCCTAAGTGCAGACTCCTTTTCCGATTCAGCTTGTGAAAGCTCACCCAGAAGTTTCTTAATGGTAGGAGTCCAATACCTAAAGTAGCCCTGCATGTTGCCAATCAACATGAGAAAAAGGTAAAAGAGCTTTGTTAAAGAGGGACTGTATGAGCAAGGGGTTGCAGCAGAAGAAAATTATGAGTAAAAGATTCACAAAATTTGAGATATGTGCATTATAACAGTATTCTCCTATCCAGTATGGGCTCAGTTTCACAACTTTCGAAAGTAAACTCGGTAACTCTAAATCCACTAGCCTATTAGATGCCAGGAAATGCCAACAACATGATTCTAGGTTTATAAGAATCTATTCAAATTCTATTTCTTTAAACAGTAAAGCCAAACAATAAGAATATTGGGATAATATAGGATTAGGTCTCCAAATGATACCAACCTTTACTTATGCAAACCTTCTCATATGGCAAGTTTAAGTGACGTAAAAGGACAGCAGATATTAGCAACCTAGTGACTAACCTTTTTAGATGAACGAAGCTCATAATCACAAGGCATATTTCCACGCAAACTCTCGGGCACTTCAAGCAAGTAAGCCTCTTTTCCAACCGTAACATAAGCAATCTGCCAAAGAGGAAAGAGAAGGGGGCAAAAGGTCTCAATAATTATGTAACTAAGGACTTCCACAGTGCAAACAGAATGAAGAAAGGAGAAAGCTCAAATCAAATCAAAATCTCTCACTGATGTGTTTCCAAGCAATCTCCGCTGCTCCTTGAGATGTTTCATCAAGTTAGACTCAATATCTTTAATGGTACTGCAGGCAGAATCATACTCTATGTCAACTCCTTCATGAGGTATAACTCGTCCAGAATTACTAGCTTCTCCCCAATCAAAGGCATTCTTGAAGTGATTGATAACTGAATCAACATCAGGAAGAACTTTCCCTGCATGGAGATAAAAGAGATCAGAAAGTTATTCTATGTACACTGAGAGATATAGGTCACACACCAGGAGTCAACAAATGCTGCAGTAGTCTTGACTCAACATCTTCCAAAATAGCACGAAGCAAAGAACATGCTTGAGCTAGTACTTCAAAACCACGAAGACTGGATATAAATTCATTAAGCTGCTTCTTTGAGGCATCTTCATACAATATAACTTTATTCGAGTTCCTTCCACAAGCTTCACTGCAAAATTAATAAGAAAGGAAACCTCTAAGGAACATTTGACCTAATTTCCAATTCCATTGGTTAATCATAATACCTTGTTACAGCATTGTTTTGCATTAGACACACCAGCACTACACTGTACTTTACCTGCTTGAGAAAATCCGAGCAAGCAGCCGCTCCATATCTGGGAGCCTGGATAGAGCCTTCCGAAATTCTAGTGCAAGAGCAAGATTCTGTCCCTGGAGGGAATATGGAAATCATAAAAGAGAAACAAAATAAGGATAAACTGCTTTGAGGACCAACCTAAGGCCATACATAAATATTATAGAAGTCATTCAGTGGGAGCAGCACTTCTGAAGACAACGTTACAAGGGTGGATAGCATCATGTGGGCTTAATTTATGCATAGGATTAAATGGCTGAAATTTCAAAGCATCTGCTCTCCATCAAAAGAAAACATAGAAACTCTTCTAACAATCAAAGGTAAAATTACCAATAACATATCCAACTGCAAAACTAACAACCTACTAGAGTTGTCACAAAAATTTATTGGCAGGAAAGAAAAGAAAAGCAGAAACAGTGTTCACAAAAAATGATCTCATCAACATCAAGAAAAAGATTCAGAATGTTCTTGATGCAGAGCTGCTGCTTCCAGCAGCATATCTAAGTGGAACTATAGAATTGTTGGAACAAAGCTGCACCTGCTAGGTGTCATATATAAATATACTTACTCTTAAATCTGCTATAGCATCCTGGCGTTCTTTAATTGATTCAGCATTATATAAGGGTCTTGCTAGCCATGTCTTTAGCAACCTCTTCCCAGGTGCTGTCACACAATGGTTCAATTGTGCATAGAGTGTCCTTCATAAAAATAAAAATAACCTCAGATTAGCATCTAAATAGACAATGGATCAAGAAATCATATCTGAGACAAGTTACCCTGAAGAATCTCCATTTCTGCTGTTCTCAAAAATCTCAAGATTTTCCAGGGCAACAGCATCAAGAAAGAGATGCTTTTGAGAAAGATCATCAGAACCTGGATGTGGCAGTGACTCAAAAGTTGCAAATCTAAGCAATGTTTCATCCAGAAAAGCTTGTCTCAAGTAATAAATGGCACCTCCAAGTGCTGACAACGCAAAGCTGCCATCTTCCCCAGCATTCACAAGCTCAGATAACATATCTGGAAGACAACTCAAATCACCACCTTTTACTTGAGAAATACCAGACCGAGCTTCCACTTTATTGGAATGAACAGAACTAAACTTATAGTTCATATGCTTATAAATTACATTGAGCTCATCTATAGTTCTCTTGGAATCCCAGAATTCCAACTCTGGAGCCAATTCATTCATTAAGGGACTTCTTGTGTGAGTCAGCAGCACCCTCTCGGTTTCAGCACTTAATTGTTTAATAGGTTTAATGATTTCTACTGGGCGTAGCTTGGATAAGAGACAACATAAAGTCGAGCACTCCTGGTCATCCCTAAACTGCATGGAAAAGGAGCATCTTATAAGTAATTATAGCACAGCATGATTATCAGATAAATAGCAGAAAAGCACAATATGGATCTCAATCCACACTATCTATTATGATGTAGTTATGCTAAGCAATCAACTCATGGTGAAAAAAAAGTGTGGTGTCTATCAAGTGATAGATTGAGCAAATATTAAAATAATTATGAGATTTAAAAATAAAAAAATAAACAAAGAAGAAGAAGAAGGGAGGAAGAATTCTGCATTGAACAACCTGACCAAGAGAAATCTTGCTTGTGGCAACATCAACCAAACATATGCCAAGAATCCGTTCAGCCTTTCGATCCACACATGTTTGGTTGCTTTCAGTCACTGCCATCAAGTAAGAAGCATCTGGGTTTGCTGATAGCATTTCTCCCTCTGTTAATGTTCCTTTTGTAACTACAGCACATATTTCACGTTTCACAACCTGTGCAGCCAAGCATCATCTATCCATTAACTTTTTTAAGCTCCAAGGATAAACCAAGTAACAGCATAAGTACTAAAAAATGAGTCATCATCTGAGCATGTCATATAGGACAAAGCTTTCCCCAAGACAACCTTTGCATTGGGCAAATGCACATTAATCAAACACGACCATTAAACAAGAGCATCTCTAGCATAAAACAAGCAGAAAAATGTGAATGATATCAAGTAAAAGAGAAATTGACAATAATCACAACTCATCACCTTGTCTTTTGAACCCTTCTCTTTGCGACGAAGTTCAAGTTGTTCAGGTGTTTCTGTCTGCTCCACAACAAGAACTCTATATCCCTACTTCAAGAGAGCATCATGTATAAACAATCCCATCCATGGAGGGGAAAGAAAGGTTCATTTATCAGGATAACATGTGCAGGGATGCCAATGAAAACCAACTTAGACCAACCTTTCTTGCCAACTTCTCAACATTCATTGAGAAATTCCTTTCTGGAAATCCACAATGTGGTTGGTCTCCCTGTTGCAAAAAGTGACATTGAGAACACAGTAAAAAGCCGGTATATGGGATTCAAATCCATAAAAACTTAGTGACCAACAACATACTACCTTCATATACTGCAAATCAAGTTCTTTGGCTCCAACATGTGCATCCATTTCAAAGAGTTCATAAAATTTTCCCATCTGTCCGAGCAAGAAGCTCAGTGTTCAATTTTTTGAATGTCATTACTTATTCTATTATAATAACTACATAATGTATCCGATCATGCAATTTCTATCTTACCTTGAAAAATAAGACTTTATCCATATGTTTTGATTTGAATTCCCACCATTGCCTCTGTGTAACAACCGATAGAATACAATAATAGGCCTAGTATTGAAGTGTATATTTGGAATACAGCAAACCTTTGTTCCCAAGAACCAAATTTTCTACTGGCAGAATCATTTTGATAGTGTTATTACCTTGCCACCAGTCAAACTCTTCACAAAATCAGGGGGCAAGTAAAGTGTTCTGGAGTCATAATCTGGATCCCCAGGTCGCCTTTGCCTTCCATCCCTCCGATCTCTACCCAAGACAGAAAAAGTTCAGAATTTTATAGTGCATATGCCTTATCAAATTTCATTCAAGTAGCTGCACCGAACTGAATCAACAACACAGAAAGTATGAATCACTACAAGAAGGCATCCCCTTCCTGATTTGAATTACAATAGTTTCATTGTTTCAGCATCAATTTTATTGATCTTTATTTTAAAAGTTCATCGTTCGTTATCATGATGAATAACCAAAGCATGTTCCAAAACTAACATAGCTCCCTTCTACTGAGTTAACTGGTTAAGGACAAATTTGATAACAGGGATATGGAACAACTTACGGCCCAAGGAATTGTAGTTTCTCAGCTTCTCGGACACTGAACCTTTCCGGAAGTTTGTTGCGCAAGGTGGTGCAAAAACCATTGGAAGGTCTCTCCTCTGCATTGAACAGCATTAAAATTACAACCACAAGTTGAAGCAAATCCACGAGTAGTAATATATATCAAAATCAGTCATTCCAACAATTTCTTGATGTGTTCTGCCATACCACAATTGTTGACAGTATTTGGCCATGAAGAAAGAATAGAAATGGATCGTCAACTTGAAAACGTGTTCTACTTTCCTTCAACACACTTCCCGGCATGTTTGAATGTTTAAAAAGAAGCAGCAAATTCTCATTGAATTGTCAGACCCCAAATTTGACATTTATCTAACTAATATACGACAGCAAACAGGATTGGAGAAAACTAACTCCAAAAGATAGGACTTGATCTTAACAATTATTGCTATGTCAGCGAATTTAGGTGTGAGCTACTTCAACCTTTCATCTCACAGAATATAGGCATGTCCCAGCAAATGTATAATCAACATAAATGAAAACAATGAGAAAACAACAGGAGAGCATCAGGAAACTCCTCGGTGGAATCGCATAAAATTAGTAGTACAGAGGAATGAACCAACCAATTTGCTCCAGATTCCGCAATGTCAAATTCCAAGCTACATTGATCCTAATTGATTTCCAATTTCTAGAAAATTTAAATCACCTCCAAAACATACACTAAACAATAGTAAAAGCAAACAACACAATAGGTTAAAAAGAATACTTTATAACTTCTCCACTCGCTCTCCACTGTATAGTACAGCTGTAAGTTTATGGTAAGTGAGTTGTTTCAACTAATTGTCTCACTTACCATAAGCATCAGCTCACATACCAGGAAGGAACATAAAAAGACACAGAGAATATTCGGAAATTCCCCTACTTGCTTCATGGGAACAGCATCAAACTAATCTACTCTCACGGTGATTTCATCGTGACAAGGCATGATCTACTTCAGACACCATTGACCCGTAAAAAAAAATACATTACTTAAAAAATATACACACCACAACATATAACCAAAAACCAATGGGGGAAAACAAAGGGTAATAGTTGATAACTCTTTTACTCACTCTCTGATATTGAAAAACTCTCCGGCAGCAAAACTCTAACTACATTCTTCCCATCAACATCACCTTTACTCTTCTTCTCTGAACTCACTCCCTCAACCCCAATAGCCTTTCGTTTCCGTGATACTGACCTCTTCCCACATTTTTCCTTATTTCTCACCTTCTCATCCTCTTCCTCCTCCTCATCTAACTCGACATCCATATCATCGTCCCCCACTTCGTCCATCTCCTTTTCCAAATTCTTCCCCCAGTCTTCATCTTCTGAGTCATCGTCATCATCAATGGCATTATGACCACCATCACCATCTTCTTCATCATCAAACACATTCGCATTACACTCCTCCAATACTCTCTCATCAACCACCGCCTCATCACCGCCACGTCTCAACCGCTTAAACTTCTTCTTCTTCACCGCAACACTCTGCTCAACCCACTCAATCTTCTCCTTTCCCAAATCAATCAACTCCTCTTCACCATCATCATACTTCACCAAATGCTTCTTACAGCTCCCGTCATGTAATGCGATCGAACCTTCGTACCACGTGTCATCCAACGGCCAATAAACCCTAATTCTCCTATCGACAACCTCGTGTCCGTATGACGGAGTGGAAGCTGGAATAGGTTTAGAGGGGATGATAAGTGGAGATTTTTTCTGCTTGGGATGGAGAGGGGAGGGAGTAGCCGGACTACTGCTAGGGCTAGAGGGAGGGAGGTTATTATTGTTGGGACTAGGGTTAAGGTTTGGGGATTTAGGGTTTCCTTTGGAAGGGAGAGGTGAAGGAGTGGATTTGGAGAAGAAGGAAGTGATATGGCTTTGTTTGTTGACTAACGGTGACCTGCCGTTGCTCTGCCGCCGCGCTGGTGCCATGGTGAGATGTGTGGGGGTGGGTGGGGGGGGTTGGGGGGCGGGCGGGGAAGAGCGGAGAGAGAATTTTATGTGTTGGTGTTGAATTGTAATGACTAAAGTAGGGAAATTAATGGCGGGAAATTTTCTGTTAGACTCCGGTGATGGGTTCCATTTGGCGGGAACACCACCCTGCGCCGTCGGAATGTCCGCACGCTTTTGTTCATTATAAATTGTTTCTTGTGTCTAGTCTAATCCATCATTTATCCTTTGTTTAAGAAAATATTTCCATGAAATATAGGTATACACAATCATTTTAATCAGCCGTTAAAAATGTAATTTGGCTCTTGAATTTTTCTCTTTTTTTTTTTAATTTTAAGTATGTACTGATTAAAAGCAATATTGTCAGAACTGAATTGAGATTTTGACTTGAATAAGGTGAGATATCAAGAGTCAAGAATTGAACCAAATCACTAATTTTTTTGAAATATTACCCACATATATATATAATTATATTATTGATAATTTAAATGATTTATCATGTTATATTTTATTTCTAATACTATAAGGAAAAAGAGGCATATTAGTCCAATTTAGATTGCAAAGAGGAAGAAAGAATTAGGTCTTTTTTTAGATTCAGTTAACGATTTACTTTTTACTTCTTCTTTTTTTCCTTACAATCCATGATTTTAATGCAAGTACGAATCATATATATGTGCTCTGTCATGAATTATGTTGAAAAAATCTTCCAACAATGCGGTTCTCGTAAAACTGTTGACATTAAAAAATAAAATTACAATGGAAGAATTAAATAACATAAGCATTAATATTAACTATGCAAGTAAAATGGCAAACTAAATTAATCCATCATGAAGAGTCCTTTTATCTGTATATTCTTCTGAACTATTATTGTTATATTAGCCATGTTTACCGACATTTGGTTAAAATATGCTAAGCTTAAGTGACAGCAACTAGTCCCACATCGTTTAACTTGTATACATTTCGGAGAAACTCACAATATAAATGGAATGATTCCATCAACATAATTGAAAATCAGGGTGTAATTGCAGGGCCCTTCTTGATCTGGGTGTATTCGGGAGTTTAAACATGTCTAGGATTGGCTAAGAGACAGGTTTGCTTCAGCCGGCCCTCTTTTCAAAGATAAATGGTCTTTTGGAAGGATTCTTGTATTTAACATGTTAATAAGATTGTAGTACTACTATTTTTTAGTTATTTAATAACTACATTTCACATGGTGTAACTTTATACGATTATTGATAATTCGAATACACATAAAATGATATGGTGTTAAGAATATAATGTCATATTAAGAGTTGTATACATTTGTATTAAGTCATAATTAACTTATACATTAGTATGAGTTGATTTTGGTTATAGGTTCCCAACTTGCCAAGCCCATATAGATTTCATCAGCTCGTAGACTAAGCCACATGCACTCAAGCCGACCACTCTTAAACCTATTACCCTTAGAGTAGCTCCATAAAGCAGGTATGATCTCTACACTCCACAAGTCACAGACCTCTCAACAAGTTAGGTAATACTCACATGTCTCGTGATGAAAGCCGATATACTTATTCATACGGTGCCCACAATGCGTTAAATGCAATACAACATTTGGGGATTTTTCCTAAATATCCATATGACCTAACCATACAGTGCCCCTAAAACATCAAATGTAAGACCATCATACTGTGACTACATCAGTAGATCTTACCGATCCTAAGCCTTAATAACCTAAGATGAGACGTCTTAAGTCATAAATTATGAGTTAACTAAAGCTTAACACCTTAATTGCAAGTACTCCAATCCTTTTCCTCTCAAAAAAATAATGCAAAGGACACTCATTAATGAGCTCATTCTCTCTCTTCACTAAAATCCATTACCGTTCCTTTTATCACCTAAGACTGACTTAATTATTGGAATAGCTACCCACCCAAGTCTATTTTGTAAGCTTGTCTAGATTTACGCTAGCTTACTTACCTCCCTTTTTGAAGCCCATCAATTTACCCACAAAATCCTAAACACTTTACCAACAAGATTTAAGAGTAACATTTTAGTGCTACAATGACAAACCATCATCCTAACGATAAGCTTACCTAGCACAAATTGGGCAACAAATAATACCTTACTCGCTTCCATTACCAACCATATAGATCTCCTGCTTAGCATAACCCTCTTCCTCCATTGAAATAACGGGTTGCCTCTTTAAGTACTACTTTACAACCACTTAAGAGTCTTAGGGTTGGCTTCTCTTTGAGGACCGTAGCAAGAGCTCATAAGTCAGTTCTCGATTGTTCAACACAAATCTATGAAGTCCAAAGTCCTAAGCAGCTTCACCCAACCTAACCAAATACCCAAGTTGCTTCTAACCTTACTGACATGAACTTCTCTTTCTGGTCATGTATAGAAGAGTTTAAACTCCTAAACATCTTCTACTCATTCTAGGTCATAATATAATATCGACTATCAAGGGAATGCTTCAACTAAAAGAAGTAACAACAAAGTTGAAGTGTCACCCTTCATACAAATTACATGCATAGGGCCATAAAAAGGCACTAAAATGCTAAATATTTAGACCAAGTTAACTCAAGCTTACATAATGATACTGAAAGTTCTCTTTTTAAAACTCCATCAAAGGCACTCATGGTGTGAACCGTGACCAAGAACAGACAAGACCGGTCGCTGGATAGGTACAAGCTTACAGAAAACTCAAAAAAAAGCTAATGGGGAAAGGTAAGAAAAAAGTGACAAAAACAAATGGAGTAATAAGCAAAAACTCACGAACAGTTCCAAAGAATATGACACACCAAGAGAACTTCCAAGGACTCACAACATAATTCAATATGATACTCGAATTGGTCCGGTAAAGTTACTTGCCACCTAACCTTGCTTAAGGGAAAGGATAAGAGTGATGTCGAGAGTAAATAAGTAGTGTTTACGCAAGGAAGAAAGTACTCAAGTACATTGAAGGTAATCTGATAATCTTGTAACTACAAGTACAAGAATATTTATACCTGTAAACTAGGGCAACTTGCCCAAAAGGAAAAAGAGCATTTCCTAAAGAGGCAATGCACATATTACAAATAAGTAAAAATGAATATACAGGGAAAATAATCATTGGTGTTACTAATTCTACATGTGATATTATACATATGGCAATGCAGCATTGGCAGGGTCGTTAAGAGATGCGGACAAAAAGTACAAACAAATGGGCATGTTTGAGTAGGGATGGCTTAATCAGTCCGGATTCTCTCTCTTGTCTTCTCAACAAGAATGATGCTGAATGATTGGGTGGCTCAACAATAGAGAGTAATTGTCAACTCGGCATGCTATAGAATGAAGGGCGGTCATACGGCACAATATTAAAGGTGACTTGACCAGTAAGTACTCGACTTCAGCAAGGGTTCGTTGGAACATGAAGATTCGTCGTGCCAACCCCTCTAATCCTCGAGCTTGGCTATGGGTCAGGGGTCCCGTAGCTTGATTCTCATCATTCTCTCTAAGTTGTTTTAGATTTGGGATCAAATTCGAATGGTGTTCGTTTAGTCCTCCGTCAGGGTGATATGGATTGAAGTCGGCAATGTTGAAGGCGTCAAAAACCCCATAGTCTTCAGGTAGCTCCAACTTGTAGGCGTTGTCACTAATTTTCTGAAGGATTCTAAAAGGTCCTTCTGCTCTTGCAAATAACTTGTTCTTCCTTTTGTTCAGAAACTGCTCCTTACTGAGGTGTAGCCACACCAAGTCTCTCAGTTGAAATTGTTTGGCCGACTAACCCTTAGCCTTTTTACGCATTCTTTTAGCAGCCTGGTTGATGTGCCGTGTGACCTTATCATAGATGTGTTGAAGGGATTGTACTCTAGCCGAGGCATCGGGGTCTTCTTACATGAGTGTGAGTACAGGGGCGTGGTCGAGGGGTAATTCAGGATTGAATCCATAGACTACTTTGAAGGGGGTCTACTTGGTGGTGTCATATACAGTTCGGTTATAAGCAAACTCGACCATTAGTAAGCAAATGTTCCAATCGGCCAAGTTCTTGCCTACTGCAGCTTGAAGCAGTGAACCCAAGTACAATTAACCACCTCTATTTGGCTGTCGGTTTGGGGGTGACATGAGGTACTGAAGAGTAATTTGGTTCCCAACTGACGCTATAGGGTTCTCCAGAAATGACTTAAGAACTTCGAGTCTCTATCAGAGACTACACTTCTCGACATGTTGTGTATCCGCATAACCTCCTGTAAGAAAAGAGAAACAATAGCTCAAGCATCATTAGTTTTGGTCCATGGCATGAAGTATGCTATCTTACTGAACCGATCCATGACAACCATTATAGAATCTTTTCCTCAGGTAGTTCTCGGCAATCTAAGAACAAAGTCCATGCTTAGTTTAGTCTACAACCTCGTCGAGACAAGTAGGGGCATTACTTTCTCTTGTTCAGCTCGGTACTTAGCCTTTTTGTGCACGATATAACTTTCGACCACTCAGTACACATCTTTTCGCATTCTTGGCTAAAAGAATTGGCCATTCAATAATTCACAAGTCCTCCTTTCTCCAAAGTGTCTAGAGAGTCCGCCGTTATAGGCTTTTCTGATTAATAATTCCCATAAGGAACAAATTGGTACGCACAGTTTCCCCCTTTGGAACAAAAAGCCATCCTCCACAAAATACTCATCTACTGTCTTCCCATCCACACATCGCAAAATTATTGGTCTGAAGTGTAGATTCCCAGAGTACTGTTCGTTGATACTCGCAAAGCCAAACAGCTTGGTCTGCAGTTTTGATAAGAGTACATGCCTCCTCGAGAGAGTATTTGCAACTATGTTACTCTTTCCTTGCTTATACTTGATTACAAAATTGAATCCTTCAAGGAATTCAACCCATCTCGCTTGTCGCTTGGATAGTTTGGTCAGACTTTAGAGGTACTGAAGTGACTCGTAGTCAGTATATATGACAAATTCTTTCGGCAGTAGATAGTGCTGCCACACTTACAGTACTCAGATCAATGCCAAGAGCTCTTTGTCATACATGGAGTAATTTAACTGTGGTCCTCGAAGCTTCTTACTATGGAAAGCAATTGGTTCGCTTTCTTGCATCAGGACAACGCCTATTCTAATGCTTGACGCGTCGCACTCTATCTCAAAAACTTTGTTGAAGTTGGGGAGCACTAACACCGGGGTAGAGGTCAACTTCTTCTTTGTCTCAGCGAAACTCCTCTCTTCCCTTTCTCCCCATCGGAAGTCGGTGTTTTTCTTCATTAATTCAGTAAAGGGTGCTAAAGTTCCTGATGAACCTACAGTAAAACGAAGCCAATCCATGGAAACTTCTTAGGTCGACACAAGTAGTAAGGGTCAGCCATTCAACAATTGTTCAGATCTTCATATCATTAACTCGCAAACCTCCTCCATTGACTATATAGCTTAAGAATACCACTTTTTTCCTAGCAAAAGCAACATTTTTTTAGGTTGCCAAATAATCTCTCGGCATAAAAAATATCTAAGACTACTCTGTTGTGTTTACAGTGACTTGGTATGTCGATATTATAGATCAAGATATTGTCGAAGTACACTGCGACACACTTTCCGATAAGATGTCTCAACATATGGTTCATAAGCCTCATGAAGGTGCTTGGGGCATTTAACAAGCCAAAGGACATGACCATCCACTTGTAAAGTCCATGTCGAGTCTTGAACACAGTCTTTCACTTGTCTCCTAACCTCATGCGGATTTAATGGTAGCCAGACTTGAGATCAATCTTGCTGAAAATTTTAGCTCCACTCAATTCATCCAACATGTCTTCTAGTCTCAAGATCAGATACCTGTATTTGATTGTGATTTTCTTTACGACTCGACTGTCAACACATATCCGCCAAATTCCATCCTTCTTCAGCACTAGAAGTGCAGGTACAGCATAAGGGCTGAGATTCCCTCTCACGTATCCTCTTTCCAGCAACTCATTAACTTGACGTTGAAGCTCAGAAGCTTGCTCGAGATTTATGCAATAAGCTGGCTTGTTTGGCAGTACAGCGCCAGGTACTAAGTCAATGCAGTACTCTATGCCTTAGATTGGGGGCAACCCTTTAAGTAACTATTCTAAGAATAAGTAAGCATATTCATCCAATAGTTCCTTCACCTCTTGGGGTAAATCATCCCGTTCCTTCATTTCCAGTAGTCGCTTGACCAATAAGAGGGTCGGCTCATTGGCATTAATGGTCTCTCGAAGATTAGCTTTACTCATCGCCAAAGTCTTCTTCGATCCATGAGCAAGTTTTGTATATAACTTGTGAACTTCTCTTGGCAACATCGGATTTAGTGTAATCTTCTAATCGTCCTTCTCGAGCATGTAAGTATTCTTGTAACCGTCGTGAATGACTCGCTTATCAAACAGCCACAGTCTTCCTAACAACATATGGAAACTACACATAGGTAGTACGTCACAAAGAATTTGGTTGGAGTAATTGCCGATAATAATCAACAGCAGTATTTGCCAAGTGATGTGTAACGCTCCCTTCTCACTCAACCAGTGCAACTTGTACGACTTCGAATGTGCAACAGTCGGTAACCTCGGTTTTGAGAATAGGTCAATTAATGTCACATTAGTGTAGCTTCCACTGTCTACGATGAGGGCGTACGTCTATTCATTCACCTGGTAGGTGATATGAAATAAGTTCTCTCTCTACTCCTCCTCTCATAAGAGTTCCATGCTCATAGTGCGTCGAACAACCATGAGTAGCTAGTCCAAGTCCTCGGCATACATATCTTCCTCAATCAACTCTTTTTTGGCATTCTCCTTCTCAACAGAAACCTCCTCCTGTTCAGGTTCCTCATCTATACTCTCTACATCTAACTTCGGGATATCACCCTTGATGACCATCGTCCTTCGGTTCAAGCACTAAGTAGCCATATGTTCGAACCCCTAGCACTTGAAGTATTTGATCTGGCTAGTCTTCTTACCAAACCCTTGCCCCTTCTCATACATTCGGGTCAGTACTACATCTTCAGGTCGGCTTTTCTACTCAACTCTGACATCAACCTTTCTACTCGGCTCGACACTCGGTAGAGTCCAATTACTTGCCTGTCCTGGTCAGTTAGTCAGCATTTGGGTCGTTGTTCGGCTTCCTCTTTACCTCTCTACACACTGGGCAATCCTAACAGTTTCATCCATCATGTCAAATCGTTAGAGTTCCATAATGTCTCAGATGTCTCCTCTTAACTCACTAACAAATCTTAAGACTGTTCAGGCTAGTGGTTCCTCCACTTCACATCGTATCATAAGCATTTGGAATTCATCAATAGTTCGACCGACTTGTCATAACTCCTAAAGCCAAGTGAAAGTATTTTAGAGATATGTTTCCGGCATGAATCTATTTCTAAGCAATCTCTTCATCTCGGGCCAAGTATTAATCTTTCGGTACCTCTCTCTCCTTTTCATGGCCTAAAATTTCTTCCACCACATGGCGGCATATCCGGAAAATTTAACAGCAGCAGTCCTCACTTTTTCATAATCCTCATACTAGTAATAAGCAAACACACGCTCCACCTTCTCTTCCTAATCCAGATACTCGTCAATATTTCTAGATCCATTAAAACTCGGAATTCGAAGCTTTACATGGTCAGATGCTCAAGGGAATCATACACACTCCTCTTCAAAATACTCTTCTTCCTCCTCATCAAGCTCTCTCATGTCTATCCTTCGCTTTATTTGTTCGCCAACTCCTCCACCTCAAAATGGTCAAGCTGGGTTTTGACCTCTAATAGGTTGAGCAGCTTGTGGAGTGTTTTACGTAGCTTTAGTGGGTCGACAATTTAGTGCATGAACAACTCGAGTCAAATCTACTAAGAGATTAGCTGCCTCATTAAACCTCTCATCAGTGCTTCTGGGAGTCCCCTAAGACCGACGCCCATGGTAGATAACTCCACTATTATCACCGATACCAACATTCATATTTGGGTCTATCATTTTTCCTCACAGATTCAGAATTTAAACAAACACTTCAAAAAGTGAATAGCTAATAACACAACAGTTAAATGAACTCAATAACTGACTCTGTTTTACACAAGCAAAATAGAACACAACAGAAATTCAAGAAGAACTGATTTTAGTTTACACAAAATCTCTGCTTTGATATCAAGATGGTGCGAACCGTAACTAAAAACAGACAAGGCTAGTCACTGGATGAGTCTAAACTTGCAGAAAGCTCAAAAAAGGGCTAATGGAGAAAGGTACGAAAAGAGTGACAAAGACAAATGGAGTAGTAAGCAAAAACCCATAAACAATTCCAGAGAACATGACGTACTAAGGGAACTTCCGGTGACTCATGGTACAATTCGATACGACGCACGAATTGGTTCGGTGAGGTTACTCGCCACCTAACCTTGCTTAAGGGAAAAAATAAGAGTGATGTCAAGAGTAAACAAGCAGTGTTTACGCAAGGAAGAAAATACTCAAGCGTATTGAAGGTAATTTGATGATCTTGTAACTGCAAGTACAAGGGTATTTATACCCGCAAACTATGGCAACTTGCCTAAAAGGAAAAGGACAAAAAGGGCATTTCCTAAAGGGGTAATGTACATGTTACAAAAGGGAAAAAATGAATATATAAGGAAAATAATCATTGGTGCTACTGATCCTACATGTGATACTGTACACGTGGCGACCCGACATTGGCAAAGTCGTTAGGAGATGCGGACAAAAAGTATAAACAAATAGGCTTATTTGAGTAGGGATGGCTTAATCAGTTCTAATTCTCTCTCTCATCTTATCAACAAGGATGATGCTGAATGGTTGGGTAGCTCGACAATAGAGAGTAATCGTCAACTCAGCATGCTATAGAATGAAAGGCTGTCCGGCACAATATTAGAGGTAACTCGACAAGTAAGTACTCGACTTCGGCAGGGGTTGGTTAGAACATGAGGATTCGTCGTACCAACCCCTCTAATCCTCAGGCTTGGTTGTAGGTCAAGGGTCCTGTAACTTGATTCCCATCAACTCATAAGCTGAAATTGAAGTGTTTGAGGAAGAAGAGAAAGGAACCTCATGAACTAAAGCACTTAATTGTCCTCTTAAGATCAAACATAGACTAGTCTTTAAGATAAGGATAAAAGTAATGGGTTAGATGATGACTAATGTCTAACTTTGAGATGACACTCAGAATTTTGTTAGGTTTAGTTTTATCGTCTCCTACAACATAAGATAATAGAATTGCTAGTTCGTTATCCTTATTATCATCAAGATAAACGTTGAAAGGCAAGCAAACAATCAACGCCTCATTCTTCGCTACCCAATCCTAATTGCTTTTGCTTTTAACTAGTACCACCATGCCATAGGTGGTTACCGCTACTGCCATCTGTTACAACTAAAAAGCAGTTAAGTTGTGACAATATTGCCATATATTATAGGAAGATCTAAGACCACTACCATTACTGATTAAGAACTTTCATCACATTACACAAGGCATCAACACAATCCTAGCATCCATTATGGAGATTGGTATAAAATAATATCAAGGCATATAATTAAATGTTCGAACACATAATATTAGATAACATAAAGCATGAGGTAAACATTATTCTCCTAATTAAGTCTTACATACCATAATTAAACAACTAGTAGTCCATGTTGCTACAAACCATTAGAGGTTATAATAAAAAGCACTCGAGAGTCTAAATATGAAATAAATATTCACTCCTGGTCTCATCTTCTCTCTAACCATTCTAAAGCTGTTAGTATTAACCTCAAACATCCCATGACCTGACCTAGCTTTAGCCATAAGCCATATTGCAACAATAAATTGCAAGGGGGTAAGCGACAACTACTTAGTGAGTAACATTCTTGTCCTACCAACAAATAATATACGAGTAAGTTATTTAAACACGCATATGCAATGCATACAAGCATATGAAATGCACACATCGTACATAGCCTATCGGTGATTATATAAAACATGGTTTTACACCTATTGTTGCTTGGGTTAGAAAGTATTTAAGCACATTAAGACTTGCGTCTCTACATCTATCGTCGATCGAATTTCATCTTCTCTTGATAGTCCCAAAGTAGAGGATACAGCTCGACCTTGAGCAAAGGATGATACTCCTTAAAGCCAAGTTGATTTCAAATGTTGAGGTAAAAACATGTCATACGATACAACAATAACATAATATAAATATGGATTCAACATACATGATCTCCTACTGCATTGCATAGTGCTAACGCCCTTTTTATATCAATGCAGGGTAATGCAATGCATGATCGGTTCATATTAAAGTCGAATAATTATTATTCCAGTTCATAAGTGACTAACCAAATATATATAACAGACACTCCAAGGCCTCATTTACTAATGCAGCAACCAATTTTCAGTTTTGATATATTATTGTATTATAGCAAGCAAGTACAACTAATTCAAACACACACAAATATCCTAATCCCTAAGCACAACCATTTTATACATATATCATTAATTAGTGCTCTACACTACTAGCAAATACAAGATAAGATAGGGGTGGGTATACTCACTTAGCTATAACATTTAGCAGTCCCAGTAGCCCTCAATCAAGTTAATCTCTGGGTCCATGTCACCTGAAGAGTATAATTTGGTACATAAGTATTGTATCCTAAACTACTTAATTAGCTCTTCTTGTCCTAAACCTTCAGCTTTTATTGTTTTCGTGCTTTAGCCATAACTTTTTTATTTTAAGTCTTTTTTTAATGATCTTGTTGTCTATAAGATCTTATCGGAAGAGATTGGTAGTAAAATGGGCTTTACGCTTTAGGTAAGCTTACAAAAAAGAGCATAGTGAAAGGTGCTGGCTTGCTATCTAACGTAGCTACTCCAATGCTTAAGTTAGTTTAGGTAGTAAAGGGAGTAAGAATGCTAGAGTGCAGGAAGTAAGCTAAAATGTGCAAAGTATCAAATGGTTTACTATTGTAAGGTAGCTTGGTATTTATAGAGGAGTGTTGTTGGCAGTTAAAGGACCATTAGTGCGTAGAGAGCACATCCACAAGTCGTAGATGGTGAAGTCATGTAGTTCGACGTAGTCCTGAATTATAGGAGATGGTTGTTGAGTTGATCATCCAGTCTTAACTAAGGTCTCCTAACCATTGTGGGCATCAATAGTTGGGCAAGCCATGCAATGGGCTTAGTCTAAGGTCGACCATATGGACGGAAAGGTTAGATCCGGAGAAGAACGGCCTAAGCCATAAGCCTAGGCAAGTCAGCATGGCTTGAGAGGCTCAAGTCCAAAATACCCTATCAATAAGTCTTATAATCGTTTTCATTGTTTTAAGGTGTTCTTTTATTTGGTGAAGTCCTTTGTTTGGGCTTATAAGATTTCAATTTATGTCAATTAGGTTTGTTGGTTAATAGATTAGTTTGACCATTTTAAGGTTTGGGCCTATTTGGTATTAGGCCTTACATTTAACTCTTTTGGCTTTTATTTAAGTATTTTTAAATTAGATTTTCTACCTAAATTCGATAGCTTTTAATTTGGGCCTTATTATTACTTTAGTGGGCCTAAATGGGCTATTTTCACTAATTTAAGGCCTTATTTTGTTAAAAGGCCTATAAAGGATATCTTGGATAAGCCTTAAGATTTATTAGGCCTTTCATATCTTAATTAATGAGCTTTTTATTTTTGGTTTTAGATCTAGTCACTACTTTATGGGGCCTAAATTTTAATTCTTTTTAGGCTTATTTTATACTTTAGGGTCTTAAGCCAAATTCTATTCACCATTTTGGGCCTAAGCCCACCATATACTTTTAAGTATAGTCCAATTTTTAAGACAATCCTCTTCTCCATCAAATTTAATAATGAAATTGGAAAAAAAAAAAAAAACAGTACCAGATTTTCCTCTTCTCCATCAACTCGACCCCCTCATTTTTCCATAATAGTGCATGCATTTTCCACACACGTTTCCATGGCACAATTATGTATTCCATATGGTTAATTTTGCATCAAGTCCAAGAAGTTATCCATATTCACGCAATTACATGGACAAAATTAAGGTGAAAAATGGAAAAAAAAAATTCGTGGTTCAAATGCCATGAATGTGAATCCTTTAATTAATGTGATTTCTAGACTTTCTATGCATAGTTAAGCTTCGATTAGTATAAAATGAGGGTTGGGGAACACTTTTGGATCACAAATCATCTCTCAAATTCACTCAAACACATACAATCAAGCTCTCTCTCTCTTTAAGCTAGTTGTGACTCTCTCTCTAGAACTGGTGCAAGCTCAAGTCATTTCAAGCTGATTTTGTGCTTTCACTAAGCTTCCCACGACGAGAGTTGTCAAACCTAAGCCTTTTAGCTTACTGCTGTATTCCCAAACACCACATCCATCACCACCAACGATAAACCCTAGGTCAATACCTTACTCCTTCGAAATCACCACCACTACCTCTCCTTACTCCAAAACAACCACAATATGGAGATTGCTACTCCTCAAAACCCAAGACCCAACTTTCAGTCGAGCTCCAGCAAGTCATCATGTAGGTCATGTATTACCACCACCGTTGACCACTCATCAAATACTACCAAAACTAACACCATACACCACAGCATCATCACCAGATCCACTATGACTAATACAAAACTCATGAAAATGGCATTCCCTACTTGTTTTGATGCCCATAAACGCCCGTGCACGCCTTGGTGGTCCTTGTCCCTTTCTTATATCTTGACCAGAAGCAAACCCACCAACTGAACTCGACCCTGGTCTAATTCAACCCACGTCTAGTCCTTTCTTTATTATTTTGTTTCAATTTTATGTATTATTTTTTCTTTAAAATTTTTTTTGTAAGTTTATTATAATTTAAAAAAAAATAGAAAAAGAAAAAAAAGAAAGAAAAAGAACATAGGGAAGCTTATTTTATTTTTTATTTCTTAGGTAAAAATAAATAAATAAACCAAAAATAAAAATAATAAAAAGGGTAAAAACCATTTTATCACTTAGACATTCATTTTTCAAAAGAACAAAATGAAATCAACTTTTTCAAAATTAGGAATTTTTTAAAATTTTCAAAAATAAAAACAAACCAATTTAGGATCCTTTAGAATTTTGCTTAAATAAACTTAAACCAAATTAAAACATAAATTCGACTAGTTTTCAAAAATTAAAAAAAAAAAAACCAACACACATAAAAGTTTTCAGGTAATGAACTACGAAAAGTCTGATTCCTAATAGAGGATATGTAAACACCTATAAGGACGACTTAAAATTGGGAAATCTTTTTATTTTCCCTTTTGTAAAACATTTTTTATTTGTTATATTTTGTGTAAATAGAACTATTTTTTAAAATGTATAATTAGCCAAATAGGTATTTTAAAGATAAAATTAAATTCAAAAATTTGAAAAATGGTACTCGTTAAGGGTTTAATAGGGTAGCCCTCAAATCTAAAATCTCTAGTTTCAAAATCTTTTCAAAAAAATTAGTTTAATCAAAAAATCGGTAGCTAAATTATAATCAATCTCCTCATTTAATTATAACTCAACTCTTTTTCCTGACTCTGATTAGGTGCCGACTGTAGAATAGTTTTCAAAATAAAAAAAAAGCCTTAGATTTTCCTTAGTTCTTAATCGAAGGTTAATATTAAACGAGTAAGATTTAATACTAATAGAATTAAGGAAAATAATAAAAATTGGGAAAAATTCAAACTCGACATATAGTCTAGTTATTACTAAAATTATTTCATTAAATCTATCACATTTTTCACGTTGAAGAAATAATAGGTTTTTAATTAAATTTCTTAATAAATCTGATTGATAATGATTTCTGGAGCTTATTATGATTTTGGAAGTATTTAATTAGGATATCATAATTTTATTTGGTTATTTACCTAATTTAAGCTAATTTTTAATAAAATGTAGCTTAAAATTGATATTTTGGAAAATATTATATATTATACTAGTTTAGTACTTTTTATAACCAAAGTTTAATAAGTGAATTCTTGAGAAAAATATATTTTTCATGGATTTAATAGAGTAATGATACTAATTGTTAAGTAATTTCCAATTGCTTATGTATATAATGCTAAATATAAACAATAAGATAATTTGTACAATTAATACCCTAGTAAAGGGAGTCCTGGTAAATATTATATGTGATATGCTTATTATTGGTCTTAACATGGCTTGACTATAAAGTGGGAATTTTATAAATGAATATATTGTTTTGGTCGAATTAGAAGTTAAACCAGAGAAAGAATTAAAGACTACACTTAAGGGGTCCTGTATAAGTTAGGCTTGGAGATTGAGTTAAGTAAAATATTTGAGATTCTTAGTTGGTAAAGCTAAAGATATAAGTTAGATGACATTCATACAAAAATTTTGAAATTAGCCTAAACCATAGGGTAATACAAAGGATAGTTTAGAGGTTAAAGTAAAGACTAAGTCAGAGGTAGTCTAGGATGAATATGTTCTTAAAGAACAAACTTAACTTATAAATCTTAAGAGGAGGCTTGTGTTAACCAATAGTATTAGAGCAATCGATAAGTCTAAGTAAGTGGATATTTGTGTGCCTCGAGTGGACTTAAGTCTATTCCTAACTTTGCATGTTTTATGATGTTTTGGCTTAGCTAAGCTTGGTTTAAGTTTGATGTACTAGTTAATGAATTATGTGGAGCTTCCTTTTATAACTATTGTGAACTAAATGATGATCTAATATTGGGTTTAGTTGCTATAGTTACATTACTTGTTGTTTATGTGACATTTGTCGAGATTTGCACTAACTTGGAAAATGATTTGGGAACTAACTCTAACTCTTAAAGTGTTCACTTAAGTGAACCCGATACCAAGGTCTTAGAACTAATAAAGAAACTAAGTAGAGATTAAATAAGTAATGAGTAAGTTTACGTAAAATTGTTGGTTACTGCTTGGTATGTGATTAGATGCATCATGGCATGACATGAAAAGGATATATGGTCAAGTTTTTATGAAATTGAGATTTTGCTAGGTTAAGTTTTATACAAAAAGCTGAGATTATCAAGTAAATAAATTGATTTATAAAAGTTGAGCTTTTGAGTATATATATTTGCATTTATAAACCACTTCACATGATTACTGTTAAGCGGGGTTTTAGAGGTCTTACCCCAGGTAGCTCTTTGTTGCCTCTTAGTTCCTGAACTTTGTATCTAGATGCCAAAGTATGTCGACTAATTAGATGAGTAAGTTAGGATTGATTAGGATATTGGAACCGATGCATATCACGTGCATGAGCATAGCATTCATTTTCTACATTAATTGCTTGGCTGAGAAATGATAAGTTAATGTAATTTGACTAACTACCTGCTGCTGTGTCTATGGTATTAGCTATGCTTATTGTTGTGTATTAGATGAAGCATTACATTATAGAGGTAAGGGGACTTCAAAGTACTAATTGAAGTGAACTCTTGGAAGAAGTCATTAGCTTTAAGATACAATTTGAGTAAATGAATGTAACTCTTTAGGGAAGAAGTTGGTGTCACCTTATAAAAGATTTAACGTAGTTATCGTAGTGAAAAGTGTGCTTTTGTAAAGGATTTCTATATTGTATAGAAGTATATGACTGTAATACTCTGATTACGGCTCACTTTTGTAAAAACTTCTGTTGTTGATTGTTACGTTGAATAAGAAGTGATTTGGAAACAAATAATTTATGGAGTAAAAGAGTAGGTTGGATATTGTTTTCACCTTTTCCTTAACCCAAGGATGGCATAACGAACCGCCTTCAAGTATTAAAAGTTTGAGAAAAATTTTTAAGCAAACACCTGGAAAGCCAGGCATTACAGGGTGGTATCAGAGCATTGTTGTGTTAAATGGGCCTTAGGGTATCACAACTTATCTAAGAGTAAGGATTTGAAGCGTATTTGATGGAAGCATTAAGACTTTTATGCAGATTTGATGGATCGAAGTAAGGACAAAGATGAGGATTAAGACATAACTAGGAGCATGCATCAAGTTGTTTTGAAGGAAAGGATTAGATATGGTGAGGAGCAACATAGATTGAAGTAAATTTTAATAAGAAGTTTTGGGGAAGTGCTTTGAAACTATATGGATATGAGCTATTATTAAGAAGGAAACCACAGAAAATTCACAAAAACTTGAGTACTTGAAGAAATTGCTAGAAGATTTGGTATGAATACAGGTAAGAATCAAGAAGAAAAGGATTGAAGTATGTCTTAAGATAAGGAAATTATGAATATGAAGGATTATACGACAAAAACATATGTGAGATTAAGCGGGATAACTAGGTTAGTTTGTGGAAGATTAACCTTAATTAATAGCACATAAATCACCACAAGACGATCAGTACCCTATGGAACCTCAAGATGATGCTCAATCTAATGTATAAAGTAATCATGAATTAGTTGAGGGTGAACTAGAGGGTAATATAGAGGAAGCATCAAAATAAGAACTTGAAGGCAAAGGTTAAAAGTAGACCATTGGAGAGAAATCCTAATGAGGATATATATGTCGTAGTGATGCAAGCTATAGCTGTTGCTAAGATGAATGAAATGGCATGAAATGTCAAAGGTAGGTAATCGAGAGCTAATTTAGAGAATGAATCAGAACCCTTATCGAAGGATCAATCAAAGCTTAATTCAGAGGCTGACCTTGTATAGAATGAGAATTGTGGTTCATAAGGTAATAGTTAATAATGAAGTTGAGGAGTCAAACGATGACAAAGTGTGTAAAGTAATTAAGAGATATAACTACAACACTGTAAGAGCATACTCTTCATGTACACCTTAGCATACATGGTAACTAAGAAGAGGATGACAAATCTATGACTTTCATGACTCTCTTGTTAAGACTTATGTTTGTTATGCCTCTTGTGTCTCTTATAACAAGTTTCCCATCTTTGTTATTGATCCAGTCATGTTGTATCAGTAGTTAGCCAAAAAAATGTCCAGTGTTTTTGTGAGTCTTGTTTGTTAAGAATGGTATCAATTTATGCCGGATCAAGTCAAGTCTACTTGGTATGAGTCATTCTTTATCTTGTTAAAGTTTAATTCTGTGGAAAGTTCAAATTTGCCAAAATAATTCTTATTGATATATGTGTTAATTATATGAAGCACCTAAGTCCTTAACTATGATAGTAGTGCGATGACCATAATATATAGCCTATGGATGGGAGAAAATTGAACTAGTTATGATCGACCCTAAGTGAAATTGGGACATAGACATGCACAAGTGATAGAAATTGAGTGAAATGATGTGTTGAATAAAGTTATAGGGTAGACAATGGAAAAATGGAAAGGATGGTTGAAGACCCTAACAAGAACCAACTAATGTAGGAATTCAAACAAACTAAAGGAGCAAAATAATGACTAAATGGAAGCCTTAATTTGGATAGTGATAAGGGATTGGTATAAAGTTTGTTAGCTTTGGTGCCAAAAGAGTATTGGATGGTACCCAAGGGTAAATTATGGATATCGATGTGATGGTCATGGTATCTAGATAAGAACATAACATAGTGATAATGATAGACCAATTGCAACAAAAGAACGACTTAAACTAAAAGGAGAGTAAAGAATAAGAAAAGTAGAGGATATGGTAGAAGATATTGTAGAGGATATAACAGAAGATGAAATAGGAAATGTTCAGAACTAATTATATTAAGTTTTTGTTGCACAAGTTAAAGCACAAGATGAAGAAAAGCATCAAGACTTGTAAATTAAAGCAGAAAGTCTCTCGAGTAAAACAATTTGAGGTTAAAAAATATGGAAGTTAGCGTATTAGTATTTTACCTTTAACAATAGTTGATGATTGTGATGTAAAAATCAAAGTCATATGAAACACAGATTGTGATGTAAAAATCAAAGTCATATGAATCACAGTATTAGATTTTTAGCTTGAGTATTCTAGATTGTGGAAGTTTCGAGGATGAAACTTTTTGTAAAGGGGATGGAATGTCAAACCTCGATCTTTGACTTACTACCATAGATCCGAGATAGTGGGTCGCTTTTATTACACATGAGACCTAGAAGGTATAGTTAAGAAAATAATGAAATAAACTTATTAAGAGAAGCTTGAGAAACAAGTTTAATCATGTGACCAAACCCTAGCTGTTCGGTATAGATTCAAGTTAGGACAATCAGTACAATTTAAGACTTTCAAGAAAAATTGTTTGAATAGAGTAAAATTTTAATATGAAAAAACAAAAGTTAGGAGAAGAGTCTTAATAATGTTAATTTCTTAAACTAAAGCTTATATAAAATTTAATTTCAATAAAATACAATTTTAACGGGTTTACTTGATAATTATCAAAAACTTAAAATTCAAGTTTCAAAAGACTATGAGACTTTAGAGATAAATTATTTAACTTATAAAAATAATTTTAAAATTTAAATAGCATGTCGTGTGATTATATATAATAATTTAATATGTGTTATATGTACCCGATATGTAAATATATTAATATAATATACTAAATAATGCCTGAAAATTATAATAAATCAAAGAAAAATTATAAAAAAAATAACAAACTTACCTTGAATGATATGGAAATGGTGTAACATATACCTAGACATAAGGATAAATATGTTGGATAAGTTATCAACATAAAATATTATTTAATTTACTAAAGAATGTACCTAATATTCTAACTAATGACACTTGGAAATTTGATTTCACTTTTCCACCACCTGGAATCCTATAAAATGAGTTTTAGGATTAATCTTTAGCTATTTTAGAAGATCAAACTCCAGAAAATCCTCTCAAAACCCATAGTTTAGTAATTTTACAAAAAATAGCCAAAAGTAGGAAAATAGGGGAATATGGGGTTCTCATAGCAAAAGAAGACTTGACATGATGGCATTTTGGTGGTTGAAGATTAACATCAAGGATAGTCCGACTGACTAACCCTCTCTGACTAATAGTGGTTGAAGCTTCATCGACAAGGTGATGTTATTTTTAGTTTTTAAACTAGTTTGCTTTACTAAATATATCAAATGTGGTTAAAAAATTATGAAACTTCGTTTTTTAGGTTTTTTTGAGTGTAGAATCAGAATATCAACCCAAAATTTTGAAATAAGAAGTACTTATATAGGTTCATTAAGAAACCACCTTATTCCAACATTTTGCAATAATTTTTAAAACTATAGTAAATGATGTTATTTTGAGCTAATTTCTGATGGGTATATTTCTTATATTATATATTTAATTTATATAAAAAGAATTTTTGATAAACCATATATTTAGTATTTACTAAAATTATTTTATCAAATTTACCCTGTTTTTAAATTTCTTAATGAATCTTATTTGTAATAATTTCTGAAGCTTATTATGATTTTGGAAGTATTCAACTCGAATATCATAATTTTATTTGGTTATTTACTTAATTTAAGCTGATTTTTAGAAAAATAAGGCTTAAGATTGATATTTTGGAAAATATTATATATTATACTATTTTAGTACTTTTCATGACCAGAGTATAATAAGTATGATTTTTTCAATAAAACATAGTTTTTGTGGACTTAATGGAGTATGTATACTAATTATTAAATAATTTCTTATTGCTTATGTATATATTACTAAATATGAATAATAAGGTAATTTATACAATTAATACCCTAATAAAAGGAGTCCTAGTTAATGTTATATATGATATCCTTATTATTGGACTTAAAATGGGTTGACTAAAAAGTGGAAATTTTATAAGTAAATATAGTATTTGGTCGAATCAGGGACTACACTTAAGGATTCTTGTGTAAGTTAGACTTGGAGACCGAGTCCTGTAAAATACTCTTGAGATTCTTAGTTAGTAAAGCTGAAGATATAAGTCAGATAGCATTCATACAGAAATTTTGAAGTTAGCTTAAACTAAAAGGTAATTCTAATGATAATTCAGAGGCTAAAGCAAAGATTAAGTTAGAGATAGTTTGGGATGAATATGTTCATAAAGAATAAACTTAACTCATAAACCCTAAGTGAAAGTAAATTATTAACAATTTGGAATATAATATACACACATTGTGGTTGACCTTGGTGCCCTACATCCTTATTAGGTAAAGTAGCTTAAGAGGAGGCTCGTGTTAACCAATAGTGTTGGAGGAATCGATAGGAATGAGTAAGTGGACATTTGTATGCCTCGAGTAGATTTATGTCTACTCTTAACTTTGTATGCTTTACAATATTTTAGCTTGGCTAAGCTTGGTTTAAGTTTGATGTATTGGTTGATGAATCATTTGGAGCTTCCTTTTATAACTGTTGGTAATTGAATGATAATCTGGTACTGGGTTTGGTTGCTATGGTTACATTGCCTGTTGTTTATGTGACATTTGCTAAGACTTGCACTAACTTAGAAAATGGTTTAGGAACTAACTTTACCTCCTAAAGTGTTCACTTAAGTGAACTCGATACTAAGGTCCTAAAACTATTAAAAAACTAAGTAAAGCTTAGGCTAAGAAGTAATAAGTAAGTTTGAATGCTTGGTATGTGATTAGATATATCCATCTCATGACACGAAAAGGACCTATAAGTCAAGTTTTTATAAAATTGAGATTTTGTTAGGCTAAGTTTTATACGAAAGACTGGGTTTATCAAGTAAACGAATTGATTTATAAAAGTTGAGCTTTTGAGCATATACAATTGCATTTCTAAACTACTTCATGTGGTTACTGTTAGGCAAGGTTTTGGGGGTCCTACTTCTAGACAACTCCTTTTTACCTCTTAGTTCCTGGACTTTGCATCCAAATGCTCGGGTATATTGACTAACCGAATGAGTGAGCTGGGTTTGGTTAAGATATCGGTATCGATGCATATCACGTACATGAACATAGCATACATTATCTACATTAATCGCTTAGCTGGCAAATAATAAGTTAATGTAATTTGATTGATTACTTGTTGATGAGTCTTGTGTATTTATCTACTCTTACTTAGCTTACAACAGTTGAGGAGATAAGTTGCCTTATCCTTGAGTTAAGGAAGAATTAGATGGAGCATTACATCATAGAGGTAAGGAGACTTCAAAGTACTAGTTGAAGATGAACTCTTAGAAGAAGTCATTAGCTTCATGATACGATTTGAGTACAAGGAGGTGACTCTTTAGGGAAGAAGTCAATGTCACCTTATAAAAGATTTAGTGTAGTCGTTATAGTCAAAAGTGAGTTCTTGTAAAGGATTTCTATATCGTATAGAAGTATATGACTATGATACTCTGAGTATCACTCACTTTCATAAAAACTTCCCTTATTGATTGTTATATTGAATAAGAAGAGATTTGGAAACATATATTTTATGAAGTAGAAAAGTAGGTCAGATATTGTTTTCACCTTATCCTTAACTCAGGAATGTCATAAAGAACCGTCTTTAGACACCAAAAGTTTAAGAAAAATTTTTAAGCAGATGCCTTGAAGGTGGGGCGTTACATATAGCCATAACTAATGTCGACCATTTCAATCTTTTATGACAACCAATCAAGCATGTACATACCTATACTAAAATATATAATGGAAAGTCTTTGCATGTTAAGTTAAGACATAAGTATGTTAGAGAGTTAATCAAGATTCAAGTTATAACTGTAAACTATATTAAGACTAAGTGTAATTTTAAGGCATGGTAAATGGGCTGAACAGATGAGAATGAGCACGATTGGGCTTGTTCTGTAGGCTGTCTAGGCAAGAGTACACGAGAAAAGTAGAAGGCACGAGTACTAGTGGGCTTGGACCTAGGCATGCAAGCACAAGCATGCTAGGCACAATAAGGTTGGTGGGTTCCCCAAGTATAAGCATGAAAGCACATAAGTAGTACGTTGGGCCCCTTTTTTTTTCCTTTGAAACTTAGATAAAAATGATATTTTAAGTAGTTTTAATTTAGTAATGTATTTAATGTATTAATTTATTTGTTTAATACATTAATCAGTTGATTTTCTTATTGGAATTATACAAGTAGGTATAACTTGTATGTAATTTTAAATTTTAAATATTTTATTAAATAAACAAAAAGTGTATTTGATGTAATAATTTATTTGTTTAATCAATTGCTTTTTTTTATTGGAATTATACCAACAAGTATAACATGTATGTAATTTTGAATTTTAAATATTATATTAAATAAACAAAAAACATAATAACTATTATAATTTCTTTATACCATTTCATTTAACTAATCTACTTGTTTTAATTTGAATAAGTAAGTTGAGCTTGAGTGAGATATAAATGAATGGTTTAATAAATTAATACACCTAATTTATTATGCAAATCTATTTTAAATTAAAATTTGAACTAATTAAATCCTTTAGGCGACATTACATACTTAGATCAAACTAGTTAAATATCATATCAAATTGGATCGTTGGAACGCATCAACATAAATTGCATGAATCTAGCTAAAAATGGGTACACTTAGACTTGTATAAGTTGATTAGATGGACCTAAAGTCAAGACACTTCCTTGAAGTAGAGAGACTTAATATGACAAATAGATAGGCATAACTGCAAATTTAATTGTTAGAAGATAAAGATCAAATTCAATGATGGAAAAATGAGCCAATCAGCTAAAGAATCAATATGTTAGAGTGCCGCGCCCATCACTACGCTTCGATGAAGTCTTTGCTCACTCACCTTAGGGTCTAACATATCTCCATATTAAATCTAATAACTAATACCTTTGCCTATAGGAAACAATGTAATTAATCTTTCAATGTACTATTGTACTTTAAGACAGGTGTTTAAATTATATTTAAGACATATTAATTTAATACCAAGTAATTGAGTCGACATAACTGAAATTTGAAACCTCAAATAATATATATATACAGTAAACCAGCAGAACTAATAATTATCATGGAATGGAACAAAATGTGTTCCAATTAGTACTCATCGTCATCATCATCATTATCAATCCATTGCATCTTCTCTCCCTTTTTCATTGCCTTGAAGAGCATCCCTCTAGTCATTGAGGCATACAGTGGCTTCGGTGGTTTCATCCTTGAGTCGAAGGTAGTGAAGGATAAGGACTTGCCTGCCCAAGCTAAAAGTCAATTTAAATGGTACCATTGAAGCTAGAGCCCCTCAAACATCCCTTACAATAATTGTTAAGGTAGGCATCATTTGCGATTTTGCTACCTACCACTCAAGGACATTCACATCAACCTCATCTTTTGGCAAGTGTTGGACCTGGTAAACCAGTAGTTCACTAAAAGTTTCACTGGTAGTATCGCTGGTACTCCCCAAACTTTAGCTCATTTGGGTGATCTGCTTACTCCTCTTTGTAGCTGAAGCTTTACTAATCTGACCACTGGATTGAGATGATTGAGACGATGGCTGCGGTTTACCCTTGTGATAGAGGAATAAGGATTTAAGCATGCTCTAAGCTTTTGTGTTAAGCCTCGCAACTTCAGTCATAGCATCTTCCACGCCAACGTTTTGGTAAAATTGCTCTAGCAAATTATAGGTACCATAGAACTTATAGCGTAGATCTAGCATTGTGGCAACATAAAATAGAAGAAGAAAGGGGCAAAAGTATGCAAGCAATTTGGCCTTTATTGCTGCAATGGTAGGAAAGAGCAATGACTTATTTGTAAAGTTTGCTAACATATAAACAATATCAACTAGATTCAGGAGTACGGCATTGCTAGTAGGATAATAATAGTTGGATAGAATCATTGTCGATTGGATGAAAGCATTCAGTAACTTGCATAAGTTGCTTGTTTTCTTCTAATCTTTCATATAAATTTGGCTAAGCTTGGGCTCTTGGCTTACTTTTTGATTGATGTGGGAGTTGTGGAATATGGTCAAGGCCTTCCAAACCTGCATTACCAATTAATAAAGTGTTTAGTATAAAGTATTATCATAATGTAAGAGTAAATTTTGTCTTTAAATAAACAGTAGACCCCATGAATGTAATAATAATTTTAAGTAATGCAAATTGCTAACCTTTAAGGATTTGTCTAAAATCTTGTGTATGGAATTCCATTGTGTGATGACATTGCGTGGTGGGATGAATAACTTATGGTTTTCATTCTGGCAAAAATCAATATACTCAAAGTGTTTTCATTTGCTATAACGGATGCGATTTATTGCAAATCAAATCTTGATAAGGTGATCCGTTATCTTACAAGCATTTATGTTGTCTTGCATTGTAAGATTTAGAAAGTGGCACACACAACGGATATGAAAAAGCTTCCCTTTGCAAATTGGGTTCAATTGATGTTTCAATGGTTATATCGATGCCATATTTGCGAATGCATTATCAAAGGTGATGTTGAAGAGCCTATGAATTTCGTAGGCTCGAATGGTGTCCAAGATAATAGATGCCACAGCTGAACCTATGTGAGCTTCCAAAAACAACATAAATATGATGATCTACTTCTGTATTACCTAATTTTCATCAATTAGGTGTGCAATGACACACATTTAATTGTCGTCGATGTCAATAAGTGGTGCCTTTCATATGTTCAATGTAAAAAAGACATTGTATAAAAAAACGAAGGTAGTAAGAATAATAAGAATACTGTAAAAACCAAATAATTTTGAGAGAAATATTCGGATTCCTGTTACTTGGGTTTGAGACTACGTAGCTGCGCCTTTGCGTTTACGAAAGAATAATTCAATCATTTCATTTTGTAGAGTTTGTTGCCCTGTATGCTTATATTCTGGTTGTAATGAGCTTAAAACCCATTTTTCAAAGTCTTCATGGCCTGCGGTATCAAAAGATATAACGACAGTTTCCATCATCTAAACGAGATTTTCTCGTACCTCCTCCTGGTCAAATACAAACAACGTATTGCTTTCTTCGATAATCGATGAAGTTCTTGTCAATCGAGCATTTGAGACTCTTACTAGTGGTTCATTCCTCTTCCGATGCATCTTTAAATGTTGGGTAAGGTGACCCGTTCCCAACTTGGACTTTTTGAATAAAATTTTGTTGCATGTCATACACCTAGCAACATCCTCTTTAACTATAACAATGAAATAATTCCAAATGTTACTTGTCCACCTTCTCCGTCTTTTGAAGGAACCCTCAGCCATGATATAACCAGTATTGCTTAGTGATCTCCCATGCGATTGGGTTTGCGAGAGGTCTTCCATGAAGTCCTCCTAGCTACAATGAGACAAATATAATTGTAATATGTACAGTTTTTGAATTTACAAATGATATCTATACCAACTAAAGACATATATTTACTTTTACTAATATTATACATTTCTAGATAACACTTGCCTCATCGAAATCCTCATAGTCATTTGTATTCCCGCAAGCCATAGAAGGTGGCTGTTGCATTACGGGTGGAGGGACGTCTTTGACCAGGTTAACAAGGGGAATGACAGGAGAGGTGGTAGGTGGATATCCTAGGATCAATTGTTTGATGGTACTCAATAACTGTGTGTACCCCTGACTAGAGATTCCCTTAAACAAAGATCCATAAATCATCATACTTATTAAGTGATAGTAAATTGTTATAAGGATTTTCACTTCTACTTCCTTGCAATATTAAACATACATAGACAAGAGTTTGGAAAGTGAAGACTAGAGAGGTTAAAAGTCATGGAAATATGAAATCATATAAAGGGAATGTCAGGTTACAATTGCTCAATTTGATGTTGTAGCAACGTACTTATAAGCCAAAAGAACAAAGGAGGTTGAGTCCGAATGTCCCCACAAAAGGCTTCCCATTAAAGCTAATGTCGGGATGTTAGACCCAATATGCATACGTTGGCTTTTCGCTTAAGGAAAATTTTTTGCCACAATGTGCTAACATCAGGCTTTCTATCAAAAACTTTTCCTTGGGTAGGAAAGCAACTTAAGCGCATTGCATGGAATGTACCAACATTGCTAACTTACATAAGAGACCTAAAATCTAAATATTGACCTATAAGTAAGCACAACTATCAATTTGTTTATTTATTTTACTCGTTTCTGTATGCTAAATTCTATTTCTACAGCAAATTGACTTGGTCAATCAACTTAGGCTTGTCGTCATTTGTGTCCTCATTATTTGACCATCCCGCGACAGACAGATTGTTCCATTCTTGCACTATTATTAATTTTTCTCTTCTAGTTTGGTTCAATTGCAAACGTTGGAAAAAGTGACTTGTGCCTAATATAAGCTTGTTAGTCAAACACGTGTTGTACGTGAGACATTTTATAATATCTTGCCCTTGTATTTTAACAAAATTTTTCGAAATGTCACTTTTTCTTTGATGTCCAAACATGGAAATATGCAAAAACCTAATTTGTTAGTGATATTGAGCTGAAGCTTAAAATAAGTGTAAACTATATAAATCTTGGTGCACATGTCAAAGCAAAAAAAGAGAGAGCATAGTGTCACTTCATCAGTTGCAAATGAATATTGAGAAATCACATTTATCAATTAGCAATGTAGGTTGAGACGCGGGTATTTATAGGATTAGTTTCACTGCGAATTTTCTTTTAATTTAACCCTAACGAGCCTACATTGAACTCAACGTGGACACGTCAAGGCCTGGACTGGACATTGGGCCGACATACCCATGTTGCAAACAATAAGGTGATGCTAGCAAAAGATTTTTTCTTTTTTGACCCATTGAGGCACATCATCCCAACGTTAAGACGTTATAGGTCTAATGGTCATCCTTTTTTACTGTTGGGGCTATAACATCCCAATATCATAACGTTGTAGCTCCTACATTCGGCTACAACGTCTCGATGTTGGATACAACGTTAAGACATTGTGCCCCAAGAATGGCTATATAAAGCCATTCTCCCCTTACAATGTTGCCACGTCCAAACCAAAACGTGCCCACATTCCAATCTCCACAAACCACATTCATCGAATCTTCGATTTCACTTTCTCTTTTACTAAATCTATATACGATTACTGTAGAATCCTCCTCTTGTACACAATTTGAAAAAAGCAAATGATAAACTAAATCTAAGAATAAGCGCACTTGATTCTGTTCGCCAACACCACCTTCACTTACTCTGATTAGCGCCCACTTGTTCAATGAACACCTTCATTTGACCAAAATGCATAACCAATTTAGTTATAATTTTTTCTGGTGATATGTTTTGGTTACTTGGTTTACAATTAGGATGAGTTAGTTGATGTTAATAACTTTCAAGAGTTGCTCAAATAGATGGGCCTCTAGTAGCTGTTAGATTTGGAGGATGATACATATCCCAACCTGGTTCGCATTTTCTATTCTAATGTGAACACCAAATTGGTTTATCAAGATGATGACGATGAGTCATAGAATGCCACAAATATTGATGATAGGTACATCTCCACTTATTTGTTTGGCTGGCTTTTTTATAGTTTGACCAGAATATATAAATGACTTGCTGTAGCTTCCTCTCGAGCAACATCTTTAAGTCTGGAAAATGGGATGCAGCAGGAGCTTTTGTCAGGGTATTTAGGTTACCAATATGTTAGGGTAAGAACACTATTCAGCATCTCAAGCACCTAAAGTCCAGTGATCTCCTCGTTATGGCACGACTTTGCCGTCATACGATTACCAACTCTATCACCCCATGAGCCAACACCTCATTTTTTTTCAGAAGAGAACCTATAGCTTATCAACTCCATCCTTTGCGAAAGACAAGTCGATGTTGGGATGATCAAATGCTGTTGCATGATGCAAATACATGTACGGAAGGACACTCAACTGGGATACAGCAGCTTTATCTTACACATACTCGCATTCGAAGGAATTGATTTGAATGACTATGCAAATTGTAGATCAAAGCCATTCAAATTAGATAGGTAAAAACTTCACATTAAAAGGAATAAAGAGACAGGGGAATGGTATAGGGTCAAACAATGGTAACATCAACAGTAGTAAGCATACCATCAACAACAGGAGGATGATAAGCTTCCTCTTGATGTACTCTTTGATTTAGCAAGGTCAACAGGGAGGGATGTGACATGAGGAAGCACACAAGATGTACGAGTGAGATATGACTAGATTTGCCAAGGACCAGGAGATGTATGAAATGCTTAAAGGGTATAGGACCAATCTCTAGAAACATAAATAGGTACAGCGACAATAAGGCTATCGTATTGAGAAAATGTGGTAGTATCAACAAGCATACTACCGATCCATAGGCTTTGTTTTTCTACCTCCACAATAACTTCTCCCTGACGGCAATTGAAGATAAGGATAAGGACAATTATCAACTTCTCCACATATACCATTTGAAGATATTTAAGGTTTTTATTTTTTCTTTTAAGTTTTTATCAAATATCATATTAATCAATGATGTAAAAAAAAAAAATCAAATTTCTAATAAAATATCCTTATTCTAATTTTTTTTATACCTTTTGATTTTCATTTCTTTTCATTCCTTCATTAATTACATATCAATTATCAAGTATAAAATATGTATTAAATACGTTACGTATATGTTATATTATATGAATAAGATATATATTACATAATAAATATATTATTATATCTGTACCAAGTAACACATATGACATATATCATATTTGCTATATGTATAGTTGTTAAATCGTACACCTACAATTTCGTATGAATCCCGTATTCCTATTTTCTTGCAAAATTTCTTATTTTTCCAAAAATGACCTCATTCAAATTTAATGACAACTACTACCACAGCTATCGCTGCCGCCATCGACAACCATCGCCATTGTCGTACTAACTACTACCATTGACCATTGCTGTCGCCACCACTAATTGCCACCAACCACTATCGGCACCATCGATTACTACTTTAGCCACCAACCACCATCGGCACCATCGATTACTACTTTAGCCACCAACCACCATTGTACACCACCTTCGACTATCATTATCGCTACTGCTATCGTCATTGCTGCTGTTGCCGCCACTACCACCTCCAACATCGTCGTCATTGTAGTCGACTATTAGCACCATTTCTAGTACTATTGTCACCACCACCATACGGATTAATACGCGTGGATAAATGCATAATTTGATTTAATGTATTAATATATAATAATAACAACAAATTTTTTTTTCTTAATTTTTTTTAAAGTAATATTTTCCTAATTTAACATATTAATTTTAGAGACCCAATTTTTGCCCCTTGTAGTCTTAATTTATGTTTTTTTTAATAGGTTCCTAATTCAAAAATAAAAAAAATATATAATAAAAAATTAAAAAACGATGAAAATAAAAAAAATGAAAAAAGAGAAAAATTATTAAAAAGTCTTTTAAGGTCAATAGTTTTAGTTTTAGTTTTAGTTTAGTTCAAATAATTATTTTAGAGAGTTACGTAGTTTAAATACAATTTAATTATACTAAATATTAATGCACAAACCAACGGCCTAACAGATAAACATTTTAACATTGACACCCATTGGATTAGCTTGGGGTCACAGTTCGAATCTCATTAGGCACTTATATGGTAGCTTGGGGTCATAGTTCGAATCTCATAAGGCACTTATATGGTTTTTATTTTTGCTTTCTTTCGTTTTGCAAAAATTGATTGAGTGTATCAGATTCAAATTTTAGTTTTTAAATCGAATCAAGTTTTTTATCTATAGTGATAAAGATATAAGAAATTTAAATTGAATTTGAATCGATATAAGAGATTCAAATCTAATTTGATCGGATATGAATTTATATAAACGATTTAAATCTAGTTTGATCTTTTATCAAGTCTGATATGCAACGATATAAAGATTTAAATTTACTTGATTGATACGATCTTTTTTTGGGCTTTATATATTGATTGTGTGATGTAAAATAAGGGAGTACACACTCTAGGAAAGAAAAAAGAAAAACCAATTTCATAGTCCTTAAATTCAAGTTCACACAAGTCCTGTCACGAACCTGCACACGGAGCTGCTGTCCACAACCAGTTCCGCACAATAGTATGCCAAGCTACTGTCCATGGACACTGCAGCACACTTAACCAATGCCAAACAGCCCCATCACAAATAGCAGACGCAACTCCACTGCATAATACCCGCCTACTGCTGAATACGTTGGCCCGGTGTACACTGTCACAAGCTGGATTACATCTACTTCACTCCACCGACCATAATTCACACAACATGAGCAAACAACAATGACAACAATTGACCACCAAGCCACACACTCATGTTGTCCATCTTCGCACAACACTCATGTGGCCACGCTCTCCACTATCACGATCCCCTACAACAAGCCCTCACTGTTGTTCTTTTTCTTGTCTGAATCCTCACGCCGAAGCAATTTAACTCCCTGCTGTAGCACTCGACCGAAACGCAGCACGATGGCGTACACGGATCACTCACCACACATGACATGCCCATTCTCAACCACACGCTCCTCCACCGACAGCACTCCAACACGTCCAGCAATGCAGCAACAGTGGAACACTCCAGTGTCAAGCTTGATTCGCAATGCCACAGTACGTCCGTCCTTCGTCTAGCTCTAAGCAGAAGCACATACGTTCAGCGCCCACTGTACACTCCACTGCAGCACACGATCCCTACGCGACCCATGCTGCAAACAACAAGCCGACAGACCACATGAACACACACTTGGCTACGTTGCTGCACGCGTGATCAACATTAGCCGATAAAGCGCTGACCCACGGCCAAGCCCGAACTGCTGCAATACGCTAACGCCTGTCCTTTGTCCTTCAACGAATAACAATTCCACACACAGCAAGCTCAAGTTCGGCCTTCTTCGGTTCTTTTCCATTTTTTTTTATATATTATATATATTATTATTAGTTATTAATTATTAGTTAACATAATATATAATATATGAATGTATTAGTTTAGGAGTTTTAGTATTAGTTTTTATATGTTAAGTGTATTATATGAAATTATTTTATTTAGGTAGATAGTTGTGTATATTAGTTTAGGAATTTTTTTTTTGTTAAGATTAGTTTTTTTTTAGGGTTTTCTCATATAGAAAACTTTTTTGTCTTTGTTTTTTTAACTCAAGGGTTTTTTTTTTTAGCATTATGATTTTAAGATTTCCTCACTTAGAAAATTTATTTTTGAAATAAAAATCAATAATTAAAAAAAAAGCCCTTTAAAAAAATAAGACTTCTTAGAGAGTTTTTATAAAATAAAAGACTTAGAGAGTTAGGACTCTTTAGTTTTTTTTTTTAAATGAATTGAATTAATTAAAACATAAATGTGGTCGGTTTTCAAAATTAAAATCAATCAACACACTAAAGTTTTTTGAAAAGAACTAAGATCGTCTAATCCCGACTATTAGGTATGTGGCAACAATAAAATTTGTAAAAATTTAAGTTTTTTTTACTTTCGATTTTTATTTTTCTTAAAAATATTATAAAAGGATAATTTAGAAGAATAAACTTAATTTTAGAAAATAGATAGTGGTACTCATTAAGGTATAATAAATTAGCCCTCAAATTCAGAACCCTTTGATTTTCCATTCAAATTGAAACTAAAGACCTATAGCTAAATCTTGATTAATCTACTCAATTAATTACGATTTTTTTTCCCAACTCTAATCGGATAGCGATTCCAAAAGTTTTTTTTTAAAAAAAAAAACTGGAATTTTCCAATTTTTCTAGTCGATAATTAATATTAAATGGTTTAGGGTTTAGTATTAATCAGAAATTAAGAAGTGAAATTAAAATAAGAAAACTGAAAAATCAGGCTTGACATTAATACATACTAATAATATAATACGTGTGGATAATTGTTAAAAAAAAAAGTTCGAAACTCAAAATAATGTATATACCACAAATTACCAAGCCTATTTACAGGCATGAGGTGGTACGCAAATAAATGAGCAACACATGGACATGTATGCGAGAATAAATAGCCTGCGGGCATGTAGGCTTAGCACGCAAAAAGTATGAGCACATAAAGTAAGAAATTTTTAGACACACAAAGGTATGTGGGCTGCCCATTTAACAGGCATTGTCAAAAGATCAAACTAAATAGATGTCTACTAAAATAGGTTTAAATCTCAACTAATTTATTGTAATGGGAACTCTACTTCTTCTTAATAGACCACCGTTGTAAAAGTTCAAAGGTAACAAGTTATAGTGAACTATGACTTATAATTTAGTAACTTTGAGGATGAGATATTGCAATATCTCTTAATGGATTAATTATTTATTCAAAACTCGAATTAATTTCAAATATATTCCACTTAGGTAGATACTAAAGTAGTGTCGCTTCTAGTAAGAGTTTATGGGTATATCTCTCATAAATATTCAACAAGCTAAGATGAGCACAAGGCCATAAATGTGCTATTAGAAAATCTAATTGGTTTGTTAGAGCAATGGAAATGTGTATGATTTCTCTAGTTGTGACACAAAGTGTGTAGGTTCAAGCAAAAAAACCACCTTACATCCTGCTACAACTTTGAGAAACTTGCATTAGAATGGTTCTTTGCAGATACCATTCTTTATACGTTTTCAAAATTTAGAATGATGTTACATAATTAATAATCCAATGGGGGAATGTTATACATAGATGATCAATTATGTAAGTTAGTGTTGATAAAGTGAGAGATTACTTGATTTTAAAAAAATAAAAGCAAATGCAAACGATGTGAAAACACATTCTCAATTAATCAACACATAAATATCCTTGGCTCTAATCTTATTTCTTCTTCCATACACAATTATAGAGAACTTCCCTAATATTATCTTCACTTGGATCCATTTTTACACACAAAGTTCCATTATCATCTACTTTGTCAATGAGATTATAGTAAAAATACTTAATGACTTCATCATATACACCTATATCCACTTCAAGATGTTGAAACTATTCAAACCACTCTACATGCTCTCAAGTAAGGAAAAGGTGACAATAGAAGGGTAGTTGTCGTGATGGAGCAAGGCTGAATGGGGTGTAGGGAGCTATTGAGAAATTCTGTCAAGTAAGCTATGGATTAAGGTTTTGTTGGGTTTAATTTAGTGAAATGGAGAGGAAATAAAGAAGATGTTAAGAGAGGAGCGATGTAGAGGTGACGATAAGAGTGGGTTTGGTGGAAGAAATGAGTGGTTTTGTGAGATAGTGGGAGTGGACGATGGAAATTGAGTGAGAGAGTGAGAATGAGCATAGCGGAAAGAGAAATGGTGTGTGGATAAATGAAAGATAAGAGAGAATGAAAGGAAAACATAAGATGGATTTTTGGGCTTAGCAGCCGAATGACACGTAGTAATACCAACTTGTTGATGTAGCCAGCTTTCATTTGATCATTGTAGGGCTAATTAGCTTGATGATATTCACGGGTACTAGTAGGCTGGTAGAGAAAAAAATCTACAAATCGCAGATGATCCAACAATAGCTTAGTTCTCCATCAAGTTACGATTAGTTTAATCATGACAAGTTTTAATCTAGATTTTCAAACATCAAGCAAGTTTCATTTAATCTATAGGTGAATATAAAACCTAGATTTTAGCTTAATTAACATGATTTTTCGAAATCACCATTAGAGTTCTTTTTGGACAAAATTTTAGCTAATATGTAGACAAATGTCTAAGTTCATACACCACCTATTATCACTTCGAGTAAGTTCAAATAGCATAGATAAGTTCAATGAAAGTAAGAGCAAGCCAAGAATATTACTATTTCATACAAGCACTATGCAAGATCTAAAAAGCACAGATAAGCATGATTAAAGTTTAAGGATTCTGTTAGATATCTTTTATAAATTTTGATGATAACAAAAAAAGAAGAAATTGACAAGTGTGCAAGTATTTAGATAATATTTTAGAAAGCTTAAAATTACAGATCGAGTTGCATTCAGAAAATTATTTAGAAGGTCTAAATCGTTTGAAAAAGAGATAAGTATGAAAAACTTTAGAGAATATTTTAGAAGCTTTCATAAGAAGAGTCAGTATAAGTACTTCAGAACTTTATTCAAAGGCTTCGAAGAATAGTAAACTGATATTTTTTAAAAGGTTATTCAGATAGTTGATCTGAAAGGATAACATTAAAAATTAATACATATCATATTCAAAGCAAATAAGACCTAGCTCTACTAGATTTGGTGTATTAGAAAAATACACTTAATTCTATTTAACTTAAGTTGTAATTAAAATCTATGGGGATTATTTTTTAAGTAAATTTATCTTTGGATAAATCACAAGAAAATATCTAACATTGGATCAGAATAAGATTGATTTTGGATTTTATGGGATTTCAATTTCAAATCTCAAGCTTATATGGGATTTACTAATCAAAGTATATCTGATCAAGATAAGATATAAGGTTAGGTTTAAATTTCAAACTCTAAGTTTTTCTCAAAATATTTATGGATTATTTTTTAACGTTAAAAAATGATAAATATGAAGTGAAGATAATATTTAACAAACTTAGCTGTTGAAAGACTCCAGTATAAAAGGAGAAATGATTTAAAATGTTAAGAACTATTTTTAGAAGAAAAATACATATACTTTGTACTTTGATCGTAGATATTTTCTACTGTCTGTAAGAGTATAAAATATTTCTCAAATACTTCTTCAGAGAGTTGAACCGAAATTGATTATTTATCAATCTTCATTTCTCTTTTCGTGTGAAACTTTTTGAGACTTGCATTGTTGTTCTCACTTGTAATTCGTAAACTTTATGTGTTGTTTGAGCATTGAGAGAAGTTTAATTGTACTCTATAGATCTATAATTAGTCTAGATTATAGAAAGGCTAAATAGGTGGAGTAGAGTGTAGTGTAGCCTAGCCTAGCCTATGTGTGGCAAGTGCTTATAAACTTCTTGTGATTTGTTTGATTTAGTGAATTAAGTGGAACGGCATCGGTAAAATAAACCGAGTCTCCAATAGTGAAGCTGAAAAAGAGCAGTAGGTAAAAAGCCGAAGTTCTATAAATCTTAAGTCTTATATTCTCCTTCTTATCTCTTTTAATTTGTGTTATTTAATTATATTATTTGTGTTGAATTATTAGAATATCATTGTTTACCAATTTAAGTTATTAAAATGGGTAATTTTATTTACATTAATTATTTAAAATTTTTAAAGATATCAATTTACCCGACCCCCCCTCTTGATATCTTATATAGGACCAATAGGGTCAAATTTGCACAAATTCATAATTTGGTCGAGCCAATCGCTTAAGCCTTATCTATAAGCAAAAGTAAATATGTGAGAACAATCATTGGATATAGAAACCAAGAAATCAAAAGGATGTGTTTAAAGGAACATAAACATGCTTAATGAACTTCAAATGCACATAAAACATGTAAATGCTATGCTTGAAAACTATATGAACATGTTTCTTAGACCAAATATAATGTTGTAAGTTAATTAGTTCATTGAAAAACTCAATTTTTTTTTGTCAAAATCACCACCTTGATTCTTTGTGTCTTATCATTCATCAAGTATGATCATTTATAATTTTGATCTCAAAGAACAAAAAGGATCCTTGCTCAAGGGTCTTGTGAAAATACTAGCTATTGATTGGTCGTATCTATAAATTCTATTGCATAAGATCATGGATAAAATGATGCTTAATTTCAATATGATTAGTCTTTGAGTGTTGATCGAGTATTTTGTCTAATTGATTACACTTGTGTTATCATGATGAATTGGAACTTTTTCAAACTTTAAGACATAATCATGTTAGGTTTATTTTGTTCACAGGATTTGAGCACAACAATTACTTATAGTTGTATTCTTAGATTTGCGATTAATAGTATCATCGAGTTTTGTTTTTTTGAATGGCAAGACACAAGTGAATTACGAATTGTGCTCTGGCTTTAAGCTTTTAGATAGGATTTATTCAAATCTAAATGTAAAACTTGATTCATTAATATGAACTAACACTCCTAAAGAGATAGAGGCCTATTTAGCTAAGGGAAAAAAAAAAGAAAATAAAAATAAAAGTGGAGAGGATTTTATTCTTTTTTTAAAGGAACATGCAAAATTTTTATGGACGACATAATTTAGTACAATACATGGACTAAAGTTTGAATCCACAAATATTATTTTAGGATAAATATGATGGAAATATTTTATATTTGTGTCAATATTCAATTGAGAACTCTTTATTTAAATGAGTTATTTAACTACTCTAAATATGTGATACAATGATCGATTCACTTATATTTTATTATTTTATGTAAGTTATTTAATGCTTTATATTTATTTAATCATACTATAGAAGTAGAGTTGTACAACCAAAGTGGGTCAACTTGGGTAACTTGCAAAAAAAAAATGTAAGTCGGAATAGAAAAATTTTGATTCACTTAAATGTAGACTTTTTTAGCTAAGTCCACTTAACCTGTTCGTCAGGGCTAACTTATTGTGTGGCAGGTTGACCTACAAATCCCAAAAAAAGAAAAAAAAAATAAAATCAGCTAATCAAACATTAGATATCAGCTTAGCATCCATAGAATGTTGAGACGTCCAATTGTTTATAATTTCCTTTGTCCTACATAGGTAGAGCCCAACGTAAATGACCAACACCATCCGTAGCAATCGAAGTCAATGCCATTGCCATTATAGGTCCACGAAGCTTCAAGTTCACATTCAGAACAACACGCAGGCGTTGAGTTAATAGGCCATTGTCCAATGTTTGCTAGCGTCCAGCACTTTGCATCAAGCCACTGTCCAATTCAAGCCAAGGGGAGAAGATAATTTCAAATCAGCTGCACACATTTGACCCAAGGTTCGTGGATTGAGAATTGCAATCAGCACATGCATTTCGAAAAAATACTCCATGGACTTTATGCGAACAACAGATGTGCTTCAATTCCGGTGGAACTTTATTTTTCTATGATGAAATTAAAAAAAAAAACTAAATTTTATAATAAATAAAACTAAATTTATACATTAGAACCAATAAGATTATATTTTGTGATTTGTGGTTTGTGCATATTTTATATAAAGAATTCATGGAAAATGAGGAATATATTAAGTTGCAGGTTAGCTTGCTTAATTCGCCAACTTATAGTGTGGTGGGTTGAGCTAAGCTAAAAATTCTGATTTATATTTGTAAGCGGGTCAAAGCATATCAACTCATTTAACTATGTGTTAATATAGAATAGAGTAAATTGACTCTCTTAGCTTGTTTGCAAAACTCTACATATAAGCCATTTGTATTTATAACTTAAATTATTTAAAATATCAATAGATGGATTTACATGTCAAATTAGTAAATTTAAAAAAATATATAACTTTATTGGATTTCCATGTAAAAGATAAATCACTTTAAATCAACACCTGTGCCACAATAAGTTTGGGACTTAATTTTTCTATGATGAAATTAAAAAAAAAAACTAAATTTTATAATAAATAAAACTAAATTTATACATTAGAACCAATAAGATTATATTTTGTGATTTGTGGTTTGTGCATATTTTATATAAAGAATTCATGGAAAATGAGGAATATATTAAGTTGCAGGTTAGCTTGCTTAATTCGCCAACTTATAGTGTGGTGGGTTGAGCTAAGCTAAAAATTCTGATTTATATTTGTAAGCGGGTCAAAGCATATCAACTCATTTAACTATGTGTTAATATAGAATAGAGTAAATTGACTCTCTTAGCTTGTTTGCAAAACTCTACATATAAGCCATTTGTATTTATAACTTAAATTATTTAAAATATCAATAGATGGATTTACATGTCAAATTAGTAAATTTAAAAAAATATATAACTTTATTGGATTTCCATGTAAAAGATAAATCACTTTAAATAAATTATTTTTTAATATAAATAATAAGAATTTTATATATTTTTAATTATATTATTTTATTGGATTTTTTATTTTTTTATGATTTAGTTTTTGTTTTTTCAAAAATCAATCTAACTTTTTATCTCATCTTTAATTTATATTCTTTTAAATTTACATCATTGAATTAATTATGGATTCAATCATCTAGATTTAAAAAAATATAAATTTTCTTTCATCTAGATTTAAAAAAAATATAAATTTATTTATTTTTATTAGAAAAGGAGATGGATGAAAAGCTCACCTGGTGGCGTCCAACATAAGTGACCGAACCGTATAAGCCATATCGGCAATCGTTATATCGGTCCGGGGCATCAACCATGTTCGCTAACTGTGCGTGTCGTTCGTCTTCTCGTGACAAACTCAGTCACTAGTTGGTGCGACTGTCTTGTCCACTCGTACAGATCCAACAGCAAGACGAGGGTCTGCCTAATCGATTAACCTTAATCTCTCATTAACCACTAATCCTTCCACTTCAAGCTATCTCCAAACTCTCTCTCTATCTCTCTCTCTCTCTCTCTCTCTCTCTCTCTCTCTCT
>JAMXBB010000002.1:93457161-93487927 GCA_024138015.1 Lumnitzera littorea | reverse complement strand
AATTGAATACATTTTAAAAAGGTTACATGTTAAACACTAGGGGAAATAATTCCTAAATACATCATTGCATATTTGAAGTCGTTAATAGTTTGTTGCTTTCTAATTTGCTTAGTTAAGTCTCATAATTAGTTTAGTTTATTAATTTCAGTATTTTTAATTCATTCAACTCGACATAATTTTCCGGTTAGATAATAAAGCTAAGTTAATATTAGTACTCAAAATCTCTGAGGGATCGACTCGGACTCATATCCGACTATATTAAAATTGATAGGTGCGCGTGCCTCGTATCAGTGATAATGAAGCCCAAGCGAAGATCCAAGGGAAAACAAAGAATGTCTATCAAAATTAATCCCCTATGAGTGAAAAGAGAAATTTTCCAGCTTTGAGACCTTAGGTGCTAAGAAAGAAGCTTGCTTAGAGAAAGCCCTAGCTTTCCATCTAAAAATTACTTCTGTTGACTCTAAGAGTAAGCCATAGGATTTTCTTTGTATTCTTTATACATTGCATTTTCTCATGTAACTATTGAATGAAATATCTTTCATATAATAGGACGAGTATTTATAAGTACATTATTGAATGAAATAGCTTTCATATAACTATTTCCAATACGTTTTATTACACACACTACGTTTTCCCAACATGTATGATATATGTATTTTATTTCATATGTTCTTATTCATTAGCATGTTTTATTTCACACGCTAAGTATCTCTCGATATGTTTTATTTCACACCTCATTATTTCTCGGTATGTTTTATTTCACATGCCTAATCATTTTTCAGCATGTTTTATTTCACACACCCAATTCAAGCATCATTATAGACATTGTCCGTTAGCCATTTGAGGCGTAGATGAGCTACATTACTCAACTATAAGATTAATTTATGCAATTCATTAATCGTGATAGGCTAGAACTTAGGTCAATTCGTTTGTCGTGCAATCTAGAACTCATTAACTAAGTAATCATAAAAAGATCAAGAAACATAATAAGACTTCAAAGAATTCTCATAGAAAACTAAACTATCATCTTATAAGCAAGTAGGCTATCGCCTTGGAAATGAACATCATACAACCAATCAATTGAAATATAATTTCAAATTCTCAACATCTATGCTTAAGGGATGATAGATCCATTTAACCTTTGTAGTCGATAGGTCCCCTTGCTAATGACTTCCAGGACCCTGATAGGAACCTCCCAATTCGCACTGAGCTTCCCTTGAATCAATCAAATGCCAGTAGCTTCCGTCATTTGGCAAAGTAGATCTTTAGGTTGAAAAACCTTATGCTTCACTTTCTGATTGTAATACCTTACCACTCTATATTGGTATGCTGTAACCCTAGATCTCTGATTTCATTAATGGTGTCCAAATTTTCCTTTAATCCAACTTGATTAACCATCACATCATAGTTTTGCATTCGCAAATTAGGTAAACCCAACTTAATCGGTAGCACAGCTTCCATGCTGTAAGCTAACCTGAAGGGCATCTCCCCAATCATAGTTTTGTGGGTGGTTTAGTACCCCCATAAGACATTCGACAATTCATTGGTCCATTTCCCTGTAACTTGAACTACTTTCTTTCTTAGGCCGTACAAGATGATCTTGTTTATAGCCTCAACTTATCCATTTGTCTAAGGGTATAGTACAAACATACAGTTGAGGCGAATGGCATACTTCTCACAAAATGCTCGAAACTTATTGTTGTTAAATTGTGGGCCATTATCCATGATTATCATGTAAGGAACTCTGAATCTTGATATGATGGAATTGAAAACAAGCGCTTCCACTTTCTACTCAATGATCTTTGCTACTATTTCGGCCTTTGCCCATTTGGTAAAGTAATCTATGGCAACAATGTTGAATTGTTGCTAGGCAGTAGATTTCAGAAAGGGTTTGAGAATATCTAACTCTCACTAGGTGAAAGGCCAAAGGCTGGATAGGCTGCATAACTCAATTATAGGCGCATGACTCAGTGATTTGTGGTTCTAGCACTAAGGACAATGTCACACAACTTCCTTTACATCTTCTCTCATGGTTGGCTAATAATAGCCGAGTCGTAGTACTCGAACATACAATGTCTATGCTTTTATGTGGTTACTATATACACCACCATGCAGTTCAAATAACATACTCAGGGCATCTTTCGAAGGAAGGCATCAAAGATAAGGTTGTAATATGTCGTGTTTGTATAGTAGACCATCAATTAAGGTATAATCTGTAGTTAGGTAAACCAATCTTCACGCTCCTTTCTTATCGTCCGGGAGAGTATCGTCTCTTAAATGATCTATTAGGGTATCCATCCAAGATTCTTCTTTTAGGTAAGGAGCTAATTCACAACTCTATAAAAAAGTAAATAAACTTTTCTGTGAAAGAAATTTGACAAAAAGTTTGTCATTCAAGTCAGGGAATGCCATAGTGGCTAATTTTGACAACTTGTCGACAGTAATATTCTTACTTCTCTAAATCTTGTGGATAGAAAAAGATTGAAACTCTTTTGTGAGCATTCATACCACTAACAAGTACTTACTCATCTCTTCTTCCCTTACCGCATTACTTCCTATAACCTAGTTCACTACCAATTGCAAATTAGAGAACACTTCACATTTCTCGATACCAATTTCTTTTGCCAGTTTCAATCTAGCAGTCAAAGCTTCATACTCTACTTCATTGTTGCTGGCTAGGAATCCAAATTTTAAAGCATAATGAACTTTGACATTGTGGAGGCCTTGAAGAGCAAGGCCTGCATCACTTCTTTCTTTCACCAAAGAACCATCCACATAAAGGAACCAGATAGATTTCTTGGCAACCTCCACACAATCTTCCTCATTAGTGAATTCAGCTACAAAATTTGTAATCACTTGAGCCTTTAGTGCCATTTTGGGTTTGTACTGTATACCATGGGTATTCAATTCTAGGGATTATTTCATCATCTTCCCAGAAGAGTTAGGTTGTTGCAATGCTTGCCGCAATGGCTAATTAGTAAGCATTATGATCTGGTGAGCCTCAAAATATGGCTTTAATTTTCTTGTTGAGAGAACCGCTGCTAAAACAAATTTCTCAATTTTTGTGTACCGAAGCTCTAACCCTTACAAAACATGACTCACATAATAAACGGGTCGATGCTCTTTGCTATCAATTTAGACCAATACAAAAGAAAGAGCTCAATAACCGATTGATAGATATAAATATAAACTCTTTGCTGAGATGGGTGTCAAGAGTATTGGTAGCGATGTAAGGAATTCTTTGAGATCGTTGAAAGCTCTTTTGCAATCATTGGACCATTTGAATTCTGTTAGATTTACACCTATTTGCATTACTTAACATAAATCTATTGAGGGCAGCTATTCGCCTAGTGAGTTCCTATACTTCCTTGACCGTGCGAAGGGATTTCATGTTCCTTATCACCTCAATCTTTCTCGGGTTGGCCTCAATGCCACATTGAGTAACCATATATCCTAAAAATTTTCCTGATATTGCGCTAAAAACGCACTTTTGTGAGTTGAGTTTCATGTTATATCTCCTTAGTATAGCAAATGTCTCCTCAAGGTTGGTAAGATGCCGATCCTCCTTCATACTCTTCACAATCACGTCGTCAACATATACTTTGACATTTCCATGAATTTAGGGTTTGAACATTTTGGTAACAAGTCTCTAGTAGGTTATACCGGTGTTTTTCAACCTAAAAGGCATTACTGTATAACAATACATTCTAAAATTGGTACCAAAAGACATATGGAGTTTATCCTCCTTGTCCGTCTTGGTTTAGTTGTAACTAGAGAAAGCATCCATAAAAGAAAGTAATACATGTCCAGTAGTTGCATCTACCATCTAATCAATTTTCAATAGTAGGAAATAATCCTTAGGACAAGCCTTGTTAAGATCCATGAAGTTTATGCACATTTGTCACTTGCCATTAGACTTCTTAACTAGGATACAATTGGTTAGTTAAGTTGGATAAGGCTCTTTGTAGATAAATGCTGCCTTCAATAACTTCCGGACTTCTTCTTCTATTGTTGCGTATCTCTCTAATGCAAAATGCCTTTTCTTTTGTTGGACCACCTTCACACTCGGATCAATCTTAAGCTTGTATACTATAACTTCTCTCAAGATACTTGGCATGTCCAAAGGGGATCATGCAAACACATCAACGTTGGCTTATAAGAAGTTAATCAAACATTGTTGAATATCTACTGATAAGGGTTTTCCTATCTTCATTATTTTCCTAGGGTCATCTCCCAAATAAATTTCCTTAGTATCACTGTCAGCATTCTCTATGTCGACCGACTTACCTTTCGGATAGGTTTTTACCTGAAATACCTCTCTTGTCTTAAGGCCCTCATATATAAAAACTTTGCCAATTACTAATCCCCTTTGCACATGTTGACTCCTGTGGGAGTAGGGAACTTAGCTTTAAGATGTGAAATTGAAGGGACAACGCCAAATAGATGTTGATATGGCCATCCCATTATCGTATTGTGTGGGGACCAAAATTTGACTATGAGGAAGTTCACTTTATCCTCTGCGACATGCTTATCATTGTCAATCTTGTTAGTCCCGTATAAGACATCAATAAGGGGTATAAATTGATATCTTTAAACTTTTGAAAACTTTTGTGATATAAGCAAAATAAAATTACCCCTCTTAACAACTTATAATGGTAAACAATGATATTTTAATAATTCAATACACAATAATTAACAAAGCAAATTAAAAGAGCAAGGAAGGAGAATATCAGGCAGAGATTTTATAAAGTTTCGGTCTTTTGCTTGTTACTCTCTTCCAACTCCACTACTAGAGACCCGGTCTACTTTATTGGTGCCATTCCACCTGATCCACTAAATCAAATCACAAAAATTACAAATACTTGTCATACATAGACTTTACAACACTCTACTCTACCTATTTAACCTCTCAAAAATCTAGGCTAATACAGATCTATAGAGTACAATTATACTTATCTGAACCCTTAAGCAACAAATAGGAATTACAAATTACAAGTAATAACAAAAGTATAAATTTCGATTAATTTAACTCTCAAAGAAAAACAACGAATGTTGTAAATTTTGCTTCAGTAGAACTTTCTAAAGAAGTATATGAAGTACTTTCTATGATTTTTTAGAAGATATAATCTGATCTCAATTTTTTGTTTTTGCAAGAGATTTTTCTCGAGTGTTACTTGAACATTTTTGAATCCTTTCTCATTTATACATAAATCTTCCAATAACTAATTAGATGAAGATTATCTTCACTTTTGTATTTATCCAACTATTAGTTATTCAAGATAAACCTTAGATATTTTAAGAAGATCTTGGTTATTTGAATTTCAAAAACAGCTATCCTTATCTTGCTTCGATTAGATAACCTTCAACCAGTAACCACCAGATTTGCTTCTAATTTGAAATTATTGAGATGATATGCCTTATCAAAAACTTTTGGATAAAACTCATATTCAACATTTGAATATCCATAAAATCCGATTTAACCTTCTCCTTATCCATACTTGTGCATATCTTGATTTTTTCAAGAACATTAATTCACTCAATGATAATCCCCATGGATCTTAATTCCATCTTGAGTGAAACGGGATTAAGTGTATTTTCTTGATACACCCAATCTAGTGGTGCTAGCGCTTGATTAATTCAAATCTAATTTAAAGATATTTTAACGTCATACTTCTAAACTTACTTTTTGAACAAGCTTCTAAAGAATATCAGCCTTTTATTTCGAAACTTTCTAAATAAGCTTCTGAAGTGCCATATTAATTCTTCTTATGAAAGCTTGTGAAAAATTCTCTAAAGATTTTCATACTAGTCTATATTCAGTCAATTTAAAGCTTCTAAATACAACTTAGTTTTGCAAAATTAAACTTTCTAAAGGACTTTCTATAAGCCTGCATTCTTAATGATTCATTAGCATTTAACCCTTTTTCTTATCATTAAAATATATGAGTGATATCTAACATTCTCCCCCTTTTTGATGATAACAAAAATGTTATTATAAAACTAGATTGCAGAAAAATATTCACAATCACATTTTCATGCAATGTGCAGGTAGTATGTAGTGTGACTATTTTTGGTTTTTCTCTCCCCCTTTTTTGTTATCATTCTTAATAAAATTCCTCTTAATTTTTATAAAATATGCAAGTTTGAATATAATAGACATAAAAGATAAAACTGCATTGATTAAGGAAATATCATAACCAAGTTTAGAAACAAAATAGAAATAATAAAAAACAAATCTACATGTGGACAAAAACAAAATATGCTAGAACATAATTTTTGCTAGAACAAGAGAAAGAAAAACAATCATTTTTTAGATTGCTTTGTTTTCTTCTTAGCACATAGTTTGAATCTACTTAAATACGATGGAAGAACTTTGCTAAGAGAATGAGTGGCTTCAGAAGATGTTGTGACAGATAAAGTGGGTTCTTTGCTTTTGTTAGATGATAGTGTAGTCTGGATGGGATTAAGTAGAGAAGTTTCTTTAGTGGAAGCTACAAATAAAGTTTCAGTATGGCCTTCAGGAGGTGTCTGTACTTCAAGATTAAGAACTTGAGTAGCAACTTGAGTTGATTTGTCAGGAGATTGTAGTGAAACGACAAGGGTCTTATCTGAAGTTGGAATAGAATTGACAGTAGTCTAATCCTTTAGTTGAGTAGAAAGATCAGGTTTAGATGGTATGAGATGAGCATCTAAAATAGGAATAGATGGTTCTATAGGTGTGAGATGAGGTTTAGATGCAAGTACAAATGGTTCAGAGGATTCAATGGTTTAGTTCTATACAGTGGGTTCAAGATCAATAGTAGGATGTGCTTAGTTAGTAGGGTTTGATTCAATAACAAACTCCTTAACCGAAGCTTTGAATAAGTCCTTCATTCCTACAATTAGATCCTTAACAAACTTGCCTACAACTTCTTTGATTCCTTCATAAAATGTTCCACAAAGGTTGAGCTTTCCCCTTGTTTGTAGTAAACTAGCTGAATCTCTAAACTATCTAAATCACTTTCCGAAGTTGTCCTGGTTGGTTCCTTAAATTCAATGCCAGCTGATCTTCTAATCAATTTCCCTTTCTTCTTTGGTTTCTTCTCAGCTAGCTCCTTTCCTCTTTTCCTTTTCTTTCCATTGCCTTTTTCTTCAATAATAATGACCCTTCTTTTCAAATTTAAAGGATGCACAATATTCCTCCATTATGTAAATTCTAAAGCTTGTCATTCACATAGATTTCCATCATTTTAAAGTTTCTTTCACCAAGTCTAATAGGAGAAAAAGGACAATTTGTTTCTCCTAGAAGTTTTAACTTCTTGAAACTAAAAAGAGCCATCAATATATTTCCATATGGCTTAACATCCATATGCTACCACATGTGTTGCATCATTAATTTCACAATATCTACCTGTCTTTTTCCCAACATTGCTAAGATTACCACTGTATCCTTCCTAGTTATAGAGGTTACATTACCTTTCCTAGGTAGCACAAAGGAATTAACAAATTTATGTAGAATCCTAACTAATAATTCAAACTCTGTACTAAAGATATCTCTCTCTATCCCCAAATTGATTCCATCATTCAATTCAGTGAATAAATTTTCCTTTGTCAACTATCCTAAGCTTTGATCATCATTTAATTCTTTAATGCCAAAGCATTTCAGAATGTCCTTCTTAGTGATTTCTATCTTTTATCCTAATACAGTTGACTCCTAAACTTCTTAATTTTTACCATCAAGCTTTCTATGAAATTCATCTATCAATTCTCCATATATCACTCCATGCAAATCAACCAGACCATTTAAACCCAATCTATTCAAATAATTTTTCTAGTAAAAACCATTCTTTTCAAAGTATTCAAGGCCTGAATAAAATGAATCTTTGATGGAAAGATTTTTGCCTTTTATAGTATATCGCTTCTTAGGTTTATCCTTTGATTTGAAGGAGGGAATTGATGTCTTAACTTTGGATGAATTTTCCACCTTCTGAGGAGATTTTGAAGTCTTCTTAATTGAAGTAGCCATCTTAGGTTTCCGAAGAGACTTTCTTGGCTTTAGAACAAGTTCAAGTTTTAGAGGATTTCTTTCAGAAACTTCTTCAGATGGTTTGCCTAAGGGATCAGATTCTTCTGACTCAGCAACTTTTTCAAATGAACTGGATTCTTGATCATCTTGAACAACCTTCTGATTAACTTCTTGAACTTGTTCAAAATGTACTTCAGAGGCATTCTTCTGACTCACTTCTTTGGTAGCCCCTTTTGATGGTTCATCTCGAAGATCAAGGTTTAAGGTTTTTTCATAAGAGTTTTGGTATGTTTCGAAGAGTGGATTTGGTTGAGGATTTACAAGATTGGTAGTTTCTGTTTCTTGTTCATTAGGAATGATGCGATTCTTGGGATCATTTTAGATTTTTTATTTAATCCCCTTAGTTGTAATGTGGTTAGATTTTCTAGGTACCATTCAAGTTGAGATGAGAAAAAAAAACGAGAGAAGAATAAGAAAGATTTGATGAAGAGGAGGAAAGAGAGAGGGGAAATGAGGCTTTTATGAGTGATTAAACTGCTCATGTAGTGGTAATTATTCGAAAGAAATGAATTGACTTAATAGACCCACTAAGGAGGATTTTGTAGACCCATTATGAAGATGCTAAGGCCCTTAAAATTTTGGTGTCTAGTAAAAAAAACTTGTACGTAACAAACAAAAAATACAACCAAGAAAAATTAAAAAAAAAAACTAAATTAACAAAAAGGATTACAAACACCTAGTTTGTTATGAATGAACTCAAATCTCAATTTATCCAAAGGTTTAGTAAAAATATCAGTAAATTGATATTCAGTTGAAACAAAATCAATACTTCCATTATTATTTGCTACATGATCATGAATAAAACGATGCCTTATTTTTATGTGTTTTGATCTTAAATAATGAATTGGATTTTTTGTTAAATTAATAGTACTTATATTATCACATTTTATGGGAATATTTTTACAACTTATTCCACAATCATTTAATTGTTGTTTTAACCAAAGAATTTGAGCACAACAATTTCCAATAGATACATATTTAGCTTTTGCAATTGAAGAAGCAATTGAATTTTGTTTCTTAGAAGACCAAGAAACTAAATTATCTCCTAAAAACTGACATGTTCCTAAAGTACTCTTTCTATCTACTTTGTAACCTGCATAATCAGCATGTAAATATCTCATCAAATCAAAATTTTTATTTTTAGGATACTAAATTCCCAATTTTGCAGTGTTTTTTATATATTTAAAAATCTTTTTAATAGTAGTTAAGTGTGTTTCAATTAGTGAACTTTGAAATCAAACACATACAAAAATACTGAATAAAATATCAAGTTGTGAAGCAATTAAATACAATGAAGATCTAATTAAGCTGTGATAGAATTTTTCATTTACCTTTTTGCCATTACTTGTGATGTTAAGCTTTATTGAGGTTTTCATAGGTATTGAAGAATCCTTAGTATTCTCAAAACCAAATTTCTTCAATATCTGTCTGGTATACTTCTCTTAGTGAACAAATATTCCATTCTGTAATTGTTTGATTTGTAATCCTAAGAAGAAGTTTAATTCACCCATGAGTGACATCTCAAATTCTGTTTGCATCAAACTTGAAAATTCTTGGCAATATATTTCATTAGCTGCACCAAAAACAATATCATCAAAATAGATTTGTACAACTAACATATCTTTTCCATAATGTTTCATAAAGAGTGTAGTGTCTACTTTTTCTCTTTGAAAGTCATTTTTAATTAAGAATTGACTTAATCTATCATACTAAGCACAAGGAGCCTATTTAAGTCCATGCAAGGCCTTTTTTAATTTAATCACATGATTTGATTTAAAGGGATCTTCAAATCCAAGAGGTTGATCAACATACACTTCTTCTTTTATGAAACCATTCAAAAAAGAACTTTTTATATCCATCTGATATAGCTTAAAATTTTTCAAACAAGTAAAAGCAAGTAACAATCTTATAGCTTCCAATCTAGCAACAAGAGCATAGGTTTCATCATAATTTATTCCTTCTTCCTATGAATAACCTTTAGCTACTAACTATGCTTTGGTTTTTACTATTTTCCATGTTCATCTAGTTTGTTCATAAATACCCATGTAGTTCCCAATGATTGACTTGTCTTTTGGTCTTGTAACCAAACTCCAAACCTGATTTCTCTTAAATTGATTGAGTTCTTCTTGTATGGCCAGTATCCAGTTATTATTATTTAAAGCTTCACCAATTGAATGAGGTTCAATTTCAGATATAAGAGCAAACTAATTTTCAAAATTCTATAAGTTCGATCTTGTTCTTATTCCCAATCTAACATTACCAATTATAAGCTTAAGATGATGATCAAATTTAAATTTTAAAGTTAGTAGAGGAGTATGAAAGTGTTCAGAACCTTCTAACTTACCTTTAAATGTATTTTAATAAACTTGGTATTAGCTTCTAAAGTACCTTCTAATTCAGGTTTTGTTTTGGATTCATCGAGCATCTTTAAAGCTTTTGAAGGAGGTTCTGTTTTTCTTTCTTCTGAATTAGGACAAACTGTATTCTTCTTGTCAATTGAATTTTCATCATCTGATTCTTCATGGATTTGTTTCTTCAATAAATTTAACATTTATTGATTCTTTCACGTCTTTTGTTTCTTTGTTGTATACTTGGTATCCCTTTAAGTTCAGAGAGTAGCCCAAAAAGATGGCTTCATCTGCTCTCTCTTCAAATTTTCCCAAGGCTTTTCTTGTTTTCTTAATAAAACACTTATAACCAAAAGTGTGAAAATATGAAATCATACGTTTCCTTCCTTTATAAATCTCGTAAGAAGTTTTATTTGTCAAGGGTCTTACATATACACGATTAATAATATACTAAGTAGTTGAAGCTGCTTTAGCCTAAAAATGATCAGCTATATTACTTTCATTAAGTAGAGCTTTCATCTTTTCTTGGTTAGTTCTATTTTTGCATTCAACTACTCTATTTTGTTGTAGAGTATAGGGTGTGGAAAAATTATAAGTGATGCCTTTGTTTTCACAAAACGAAATAAAATCAAAATTTTCAAATTCCTTGCCATAATCAATTTGTAAACTGATGATAGAGAGGGAGAGGCCTTTTTCATTTTCAACTCTTTTTGAAAAGATTTCAAAACTTTTAAAAGCATCACTTTTACGATGCAAAAATAAGATCCAAGTAAGTCTACAGAAATCATCTACTATTACAGGTCCATATTTATTTCTTCACAAACTTAGAGTTCTAGTAAGGCTAAAGAGATCTAAATGTAATAACTCCAAAGGTCTTTGAGTAGAGATAACCTTCTTACTCCTAAGAGATGACGAATTTATTTTATTCTTTAAACAAGTAACACAACGAATATTTTCATGAGCATGTACTTTAGGTAAGCTTAAGATTAAACTCTTTATAGACAAGTTCTCTAATTGTTGAAAATTCACATGTCTTAATCTTTTATGCCAAAGCACAGCATTATCGTTTACAGAAATAAAGTAGCTTTCAAATGATACTTTAGATTGTTTAATTAAATAAACATTCTTCTTTCTGAAACCTTTAAACAGCTTAAAACCATCTTGTTTATTCTTTAAACAAGTAGCACAACAAATATTTTTATGAGCATATACTTTAGGTAAGCCTAAGATTAAACTCTTTATGGACAAGTTCTCCAATTGTTGAAAATTCAAATGTCTTAATCTTTTATGCCAAAGCATAGCATTATCATTTACAAAAGTAAAGTAGCTTTCAAATGATACTTCAGATTGTTTAATTAGATAAACATTCTTCTTTCTAAAACCTTTAAACAGCTTAAAACCATCTTTATTAAATCCAACACATTTATCATGTACAAAAACTATTCTATATCATTTATCACACAATTGACTTATACTTAATTAGTTATGTTTTAATCCTTTAACTAGCAACACATTTTTTATTAAATGAGGTACCAAACCAATTGATCCTATCGCAATTATTTTACCTCTACCATTGTCACCAAACTTCACATAACCATCTTCCTTTCATTCCAAATTTGTGAACAACAAAGCGTTACCGGTCATGTGTCTTGAACATCCATTGTCAAGATACCATGTTCCTTTTTTCATTGCTTCATAGTCCTACACATATTAAAGTATAATCAAATCTTGTTATGAACCCAGTGAAGCTTGGGTCCATAGGAATTCAAGCTCGTGTTTTGAATTAAACCTTGGTTATTATAGAGCTTGTATTTTTTGTAAAAATAGTATTTCACTATATGACCTATTTTATTATAAAGGAAATAAGCATAAGGTTTTTATTCAGTGTACTTGTTACTTACCACTTTCCTTTAGTTTAGATTCTTTTTGAAATACCCTTTGTTCAACCTGTTGCTATACTCTCTAAAAGGATACTTGTCGTTGTTTTGAGAGAACCTTCTATTGGACTTTTTGATAGGTTCACACGCTTTATTGTTTTCTCTACCTTTAATCATTTCTTGTTTCTCATCTTTTGATTTAACAAAAACTATTTCTTTCTTTTTTTTAGATGATTTCCCAAATTTGAAACCCAATTGGGATTTTGAATTATCCATCCTTTGACTAAAAATCAACAATTGTAGTTTTTTGTCACTTTCATCAAACTTGCAAAAGGTATTCTTTATTAACTTAGATAGATCTTCCACACGATTTTTCAAATTCTTAATTTCTTCTTTTAAAATTAGATTTTCATTAACTAAAGCTTCATGAGCAATATGCAATCCTTTAAAGTCATTTTTTAGAAATTCATTTTCATTTGCTAGCAACTTATTAGCTTAACTAAGTGCATGCTTTTTGATTTTCAATGTTTTAACGTTAGATTCAAGCTTAGATATTTTATTACTTGACTTGGAAAGAGCTTTGAAGAGTTTGTTAATTTCAACACATATATCGTTAAGTACTTCTAAATCAAAATCAAAATCAGTTTCAGAATCTACCACAGAAAGTGCCATAAGACATAGATTAGCTTCCTCGCATTCTTCTGAACCTTTTGACTAAGTTTTTGAATCTTCTAAGTTACTTCATGTTGCCATCAAAGATTCACATTTCTTCTTGAATTTCTCAATTTTCTTGATTAATAAGGGGCATTCATATTTATTATACCTTGACTTCTTACATTCATAACAAATAATTTCCTTTTTGAACTTTTTCTCTTCTTTTTCTTTGATTGCCTTTCCTACATCAATAAACCAATTCTTATTAGTGGTAAAACTTTTGGTAAATGTTTTCTTACCCTTTTTCTTGAGCCATTTGTTGAGCTTTCTAGCTAAAAGTGTCATATCCTCATCTTCTTCATCAGATCAATCTTCTCCTTCTGGATTAGTATTTGTTTCTTTGGCTTTGAACACTGCAATCCTCTTTCTTGTCTCATTTGAAGTACTTTCTAATTTGAGAAAATCTATTTCATATGCCATGAGCTTACTGCATAGTTGACTTAAGGTTAATGTCTTTAGATCACAAGCTTCTTCTATGGCAGTTTTCTTTACATTTTAAATTTTGGGAAGAATCCTTAACATCTTGTATACTGTATCTACATCACTAATAATTTTTCTAAGATAAGGTAGTTCATTAGTTATCACAGTAAATCTATTGAAAGAGCTTTTGATTTCTTCACTAAGGAGAATTCATAATGTTTTGTATTGTTGAACCAACGAGTTGATTCTTATATCCTTGATTATCTTTGTCCCTTCGTAGGTTTGCACTAAAGTATCCTAAATATCTTTAACTGTGGCATAAGAAGCAAATAGATAAAATTCAAAACGTGCAATAGTACTCATCAAAAGATTCTTAGCCTTTGAATTGAGTTCGACTTTGGTGATATCATCATTTGTTGTGATAATAGTTAGAACTTTGAGATCTCCTACAGAAATGATTTGCCAAGCCTAATAATCTGATACCTTTACATAAGTGTCCATCTTCAATTTCTAATAGGGAAAGTTAGTTCCATAAAAAAATGGTACTTTGCCAAGCTAAACTATTAAACTACCACTTAGTTCACCCATAATCTTGAACTTTAGAAAGTATTAGAGCGAGGCTCTAAGACTAATTGTTAATCCCGTATAAAATATTAAGAGAGGGGGTGAATCGATATCTTTAAACTTTTGAAAACCTTTTCGATATAAGTAAAATAAAATTACCCCCTCTTAACAACTTATAATGGTGAATAGTGATATTTTAATAATTTAACACCCAACAATTAATGAAGCAAATTAAAAGATTAAGGAAGGAGAATACTAAGTAGAGATTTTATAGAGCTTCAGCCTTTTACCTACTGCTCTCTTCCAGCCCCATTATTGGGGACTCGATCTACTTCATCGATGTCGTTCCACTTGATCTACTAAATCAAATCACAAAAATTACAAAGTACTTGTCATACATGCACTTTACAACACTTTGTTTTGCAAGTACAAATGTACTTATCTTAATACTCAAATAATAAATAAGAATTACAAATTACAAGTGGGAACAAAAGTATAAATCTCGATTAATTTAACTATAAAAGAAAAATAACGATTGTTGTAAAATTTACTTTGGTGGAACTTTCTAAAGAAGTATCTAAAGTACTTTCTATGATTTTTCAGAAGGTATAAACTGATCTTAATTTTTTGTTTTTGTGAGAGATTTTTCTCGAGTGGTACTTGAACATTTTTGAATCCTTTCTCATTTATATATAAATCTTCTAACGGCTAATTAGATGAAGATTATCTTCACTTCTATATTTATCTAACAGTTAGTTATTCAAGATAATCCTTAGATATTTTGAGAGGATCATGGTTATTTGAATTTCAAAAATAACTCTCCTTATCTTGCTTCCATCAAATAACCTTCAACCAGTAACCACCGTATTTGCTTCTAATTTGAAATTATCGAGATGATATGCCTTATCAGAAACTTTTGGATAAAACTCATATCCAACATTTGAATATCCATAAAATCTGATTTAACCTTATCCTTATCTATACTTGTGCATATCTTGATTTTTTTAAAAAAATTAATTTGCTCAAAGATAATCCCCGTAGATTTTAATTCCATCTTGAGTGAAACGGAATTAAGTGTATTTTCCTAATACACCCAATCTAATAATGCTAGGGCTTGATTAATTTGAATCTAATTTAAAGCTATTTCAATGTCATACTTCCAGACTTACTTTCTAAACAAGCTTCTAAAGAATATTAGCCTTTTATTTCTAAACTTTTTGAATAAGCTTCTAAAATGCTGTACCAATTCTTCTTATAAAACCTTTTGAAATATTCTCTAAAGATTTTCATACTAGTTTATATTCAATCAATTCAAAGCTTCTGAATATAACTTAGTTTTGCAAAATTAAACTTTCTGTAAGCCTTCATTCTTAATGATTCATTAGCATTTAACCCTTTTTTGTTATTATTAAAATATATGAGAGATATCTAACAAATCTATATTGGTACAGAAATTACTCTGGCTACTTGGACTGGTTGGTTATTAAAGGCATACAGATCATACTTATAAGATCTTAGCTATGCTTTAATCTTAGGTCTCATCTAGTTGAATGCATGCTAAAAAATGATGTCTGCTAAACTTCCTATGTTGATAAGAATTTTCTTAACCTCGAAGAATGCCTTCAAAGTCATCCTCTGTGAAAGAAATTGTGTTGTCAATCTTAATGTTCTTGCCTTAGATGTTGTAAATGTAATTTTTGCCATTCATTAAGCTCAAAGAGCTTGACTTGCCCATAGTAGGTCTACCACAATGGTGTTGATCACTTCGTTGGGTGTTTTATTGGAATTCACATCCCTTGTATCTCTCCCAGCCACAGTTAGTCAAATGTCATTCTTATGTTCCTCACGTCTCCTCTAGGATGGTCTATCGATATTTTTGGTATCGTGAGCTAGGAATTTTCACAAAAGCTCATGTTGAGTTGCATCTTCAATCACATTCTTGAGCTGTATGCACTCATTTATGTTGTGAACTTTGTTGTAGTGGAAGTCACAGTATTTATTGGAATTTCTCCTTAAAGGATTTACTCTTATTCTTTTTTGCCACTGCAGTACACCTTTCTACCCACATACCTCCATTAATACGTTCGAAATTGGATGATTGATGGGCATGTGGGATGTAAATGTCAGAATCATTGGTCTCTTTCTCTCAGCATTCAAACTTTGATCATCATCTATGCCGAGTCTATCCTTTGCACTTTTCCTCTTGTCATTTTTCTATCTTCGTTGTTCTGATCGGCCTCTTGCTGGGCCTTTATGTTATCCTCTTGATGGATGTATGTGGTAACTTTAGCCTTGAACTTAGCAAAATTTTTTGGCTTATTCTTTGCGAGAGACTTGAATGAGTCTCCATAGGGCTTAACTCCATCAATTACAGCATTGAGGGCTACGCTCATATCTAATTCTAGGATGTGAACCATCTCAACCATAAACCTTGCTAGGTAATCTCTAATTAACTCATATGATCTTTGTTTGATTGTGTTAAGGATTAAGGAATCCTTAACAGGAAGTCTGCTTACAAGAAAGTGTTGAAGAAACACTTCTGCTAGTTCATCAAAATAAGAAATGATATTTGGTTTCAAGTGTTTGAACCATATGCTGACTTCAATCCTCAAAGTTGAGGGGAAAGCTTGACAAGCTACTGTATCACTCAAACCATGCAACTTGGCCAACATACGGTAATACTCTAAGTGGTCTTCAGGGTCCTTTGTTCTATCATAAGTTTCAAACTGTAGTAGCGTAATGTGCTAAGGTATCACTTCCTCCAAAATCTTAGGAACAAAGGGACTTTTCTTGATTTGGAGTCGCTTGCTCATTGCAGTAAGGGTGTTGACATGCGAAGGTTCCGCATGGTGTACTTGCTACGGTTACTTGCCTTTGTCATTCTTTTTTAATGCAGGAATTGAGGGTCCCATCACAACCTCGGCTCGCTTTTTTGGTAACTCAGGTAAGTAAATTGAATCATCACTATTTTCGGTGTTGTGATCGCCATGCTCTTTGTTATGATTAGGATGAATACTATTATGGAGGAGATTGAGGATTTGTTCATATTTTTTATTTAACTCCGAGTTTTTCTTAGCCAAATCGAGGTAAAGATGGTCGAATCTAGCCAGTTGTTGCTTATCAGTATGCCGACTCCCCCACCTCAAGGTGTTCAGAGGAAGTACCAGCACTTATACCCTTGTTTAATCTAGTTTTAACCATGTGGGTATGTTTAGGAAAATATAAACAGCACCAAATGTTGTTGGTAAATTTTGGGAGTTAGAAATGTTCTGCAAAAGAAAGGAAGATAACTTGGTATCGGGGCCAATTTGGTATAGCTACTTCAATGCCTAAGTCCATAAACAGGAATAAGAAAAGTAAAGTTAAGAGGTTAAGAGTTATCGAATGTCCTTTACAAAGTTTCTTTCCCATATTTATAAGAGATCATCATGTCTGAAGGAACAGTTATTGGAATAACTGTCAAAACACATGGAAGCTTCTTGATTAGATACCTTCCTTAAAATGTTGGGCGAGCAAGCAGTTATATAATATAACCGTGCTTATGATAACTTTTCACGCCATGAATCTTGAATTCAAATCAAGAATGGATTTATGTTACTCGGCAGAATGCTGAGGTGTCAATTACTCGATATGGTATCGAGAATATGGATTACTCGGCTTATCGATAGCTGAATGGATAAGTAAGCAAAGTTATATCAATACTTGTCAAACCAAGTAGACAAAATCTAACTATCAACTATCCTATGAAAAGATTATTCAAAAACCTTTGTCATCATGCCAAGAGCTTAAGCTATCATAGGAATTTTGGGAACTATGGTTATCTCGTGTTCAAAGTTCAAAAAGCTTTACTATAGGAACTTTTGACATCCTATATTAAGGAATATCAATTATCTAAGGATCAAAAACAATTAGCCATGCCTTCCAACCCTTTTATTAAGTTTTCTTCGTCGAAAGAACTATCCTTTCAAGAAGCCAATTTTTATTTTAAGAACATCAATTTTTTGGCATATTGCCTACCTTAATTATTGTATCTTATCTTTTCAAGACAAGCCCTTATCTTTTTTCCCCATCCTTTTAAGATAGGCTTCCTTAATCTTTTTATCCTATCTTTTCAAGATGGACTTCCCCAATCTTTTTCCTTATTCTTTCAAGATAGGTCCCATTAATCATTTGGCCTATCCTTTCAAGATAAGCCCTTTTAATCATTTTCCTTATCTTTTTAAGATAGGCACCTTAATCATTTTCCTTATCCTTTCAAGATAGACCTTATAATCTTTTGTTCTACTCTTTCAAGATAGGTACCCTAATCTTTTGCTCTATCCTTTCAATATAAACACCTTAATCTTTGCCCTATCTTTTCAAGATAAGCCTCCTCATCATTTACTTCATCCTTTTAAGATAAGCCTTTTATTCTTTGCATTGATCTTTCAAGTCGATATCCTTTTACATCATCCATTCAAGATGAGATATTACTCAGTTGACTTTTAAGTCAGTAATCCTCATTCTATCTATGTGCTACTAGGCAAGTGCACCTATCAGCTTTAATATAGCAAATGTGAGTCCAAGTCGATCTTTCAGAGACCTTAAGTACTAATATTAACCTTATCTCTATTATCTAACTAGAAAACTGTGATAGGTTGAATAAATTAAAAATACTAAAATTAACAAACTAATCTAATTTGAGACTTGACTAAGTAATTTAGGAAGCGATAAAATTAAAGACAACTTCAAGAAGGCAAATAACGTATTTAGGAATTGTTTCCCCTAGTGTTTAACATGTGACCGCTTAAAATGTATCCAATTCAATCTCTATTATTCTTAACCGGGAGGATATACAACTAAAGTTAACACCTTTCTCAAGCATATTAACCTTAATCCTAAAATTATTTACCGGAATCTCTTCACTTAGAAATATAATTTAGAATCAATGAATTCCCATGCAAAAATAATAACTTTCTAGAAGAATCATGTATCTTATCTCTAAGTACACATGTGATTCTCTTCAATTATGTCAAAATCTTATTACACATGTGATTTCTTAATCATCACGGATAATATCATAGATTGATACCTTAGAAATATCAATTAACAATGAAAACACATATTTGAATCAAGAAAGATAGAAACTTTATTGAAAATTGTTAATAAATCTAATAGTCACATAAAACCCTAGGTTCCACAATCCTAAATACAAGAATCTTAAATTATCATGATGAAATTAAAAATGAATTTCAACAAAATCAAGAAGTAAAATATAAAAAACCCCTTTTGTCGATGAGATATCTTCTTCAATCTTGAAGTTAGGTATTGCTTTTGCCTTTTTCTCCTACTTCTCTTCTCTTTGTCCAAAAGTTATGTGCAAAACCCTTACAAGTCCTTATATATTATATTATGAAGTTTTTTTTTTTCATCACCAAACACAGCTTGAGATACAGTTGTGTCCCTAGGTTGTGTAACTTACTGATCTTAGCACAAAAATCATCCTACATAAACACAACTTAGGGACATAGTTGTGTCCTAGACTGTGTAACTTTCTGACAAAAAATTACCACTTTAGCTTATTGTTTATGTAACTTCAAATTTCATAACTCATTCATTTGAACTCTAAATTGAGTGAAACTCAATTCCTTTTCTTCATTTTCAATCTAAGAACACGTTCAAACCTTGAAATAAAAAATTTACTCAATTAAGTATTAATTTCTTTGAAAAAAAAAAACAAAAATATAAGGGAAATACTATAAAATCACCATGTGAAATGTATTTAAAATAAGAGTTATCACTAATCAAGATAGGAATCGGTTAAAATGGGTATCTCTTTTGTCTTTATAACGAAGTTTTCAATCAGACTTCACTAAAAAAAGGAATAGCTATGGATACCTCATTTTTAGCACCCTTATGATTTTTTTTTTTTTGTTAAGCTAAGTTAAAAAAAAATTAAAAATAAATAAAATAAAAAAATGAAAATTGAAAGAAAAATAAAAAATATAAAGTATCAAGTTGAGTTGTTTAAGGTCGGAGTGAACAATGGTTGAAGATATATGTTCAATTTAATAAATTCCGAGTAGTTAAATAGTCAAGCTTCATTAAAAAATATTTTTAAACTAGTCTACTATAAAGTGGATTTTTATTTAATTTATATTGGGCTAAATAGACTTAGGATTTATTAAATAGGTTAGCATATATATTGGACTAAATTAAGATGGATTGAATCGGGCCTAAGATAGAAAGCCCAAATCAAAGTAGGGCTTCTAGAAATTGGATTTAATCTTCAATGAATTTAATAAATTCAAATCAAGCATCATCATATCTTATCAATATTGGATTTGTTAAGAATGAATCTATGCTAAAAAGATCCAAAAGATTCAAATTTATAGCCTATAAACAGTAAACAATAAGCTGCAAAAAATATATTTATTACAATTCACATTACATATATACCTCATAATCTCCCTACTATTCACATCTATACACTCCAAAATTTTCTAATTCATACACTTACCCACACATAGTCCCTCAAATCACTTACACACTGTCCTCATGTCACTCATACATGGTTGCATAGCATTAACACACACACTTACTCTCGCCTGACACTCACTTTTCGCTTGATGCTCACAGTCCAGCACGATGCTATACGACCAGAACACACACACATAACTCCACACGTCCACTTCACAACTAACACAACACACACACTTACACTTCACACCACACGCCCACTGCACTGCCAATGAACGTAAACAGGGCTCAAATCCAACCCATACATAAGTGGATCCAACCCAACTAGTTAGATGGTTTTAGATTCCATTCTCTTTTTTTTTTAATGATTATTATTATTGTAGTTATTTAGTTTTTTTAATTAGTTTAATAATGTTACTCCTTTTTATAAATTTTTTTTATTGACTTTATTTTTTAATGTAGTTACATAGCTTTAGTTTTTTTGTTTTATTTATTGTTAGCTTCATTAATATTTTTTAATTTTAACATGTAGTATTAATTATTACGAAGTTGCATAATTTAGATGGTTTATTTACATCAAATAGATACTAACATGGTATTTTTTTTTTTTGTAGCTCTTAGCATTAATTCTAATTAGTTGATTTTTGGTATGTCATGATTTTTTAAATAATAAAATATATTTTTAGAAGTATCACATTTGCATGAAAATTGCATATTTTAGGAAGTTGTCATAAAGTTGCATTTTTAGGCTTTTAGGGATTTTTCAAAAATAAAAAAAAACATTTTGTCACTTATTTAGTTTTCATAAAATAAAAATTCTTCAATTGGCATCTTTTTCATAGCTAAAGATTTTTTTTTATGATTTAGGCATCTTTTTCATGGTTTAGGTATCTTTTCCATGGTTTAAGCATCCTTTTTATAGTTATGCATCTTTTCTATAGTTTAGGCTTCTCTTCTACGATTCAAATATTTTTTTCATGGTTAGGCATATTGTCAATAGTAATTATATATATATATATATATATTTATAAAACAACATGTTTTCTATAATAATTGCATATTAGCATTATTGATAGTCAGTTTTTGTCTCCATGTCACTTGTCTATGCAGCTGCTAATAAGCTGCACAATATATATTCTTGGTACCTTGCTGAGTAATCGACATTCTCACCACTATGCCAAGTAACTCAAATCCATCGTAGATTTGAATTTAAGTTTATGGTGTGAACAGTTATTACAATCATAGTTATGATTACAAAACTGTTTACTCTCTTTATATTTTAGGGAAGGTGTCTAATCAAGAAGCTGCCATGTGTCTTGACAGTTATTCCAATAACTGTTCCTTTAGATATGATAATCTACTATAAATACGGAAAAGGAACCCTATAAGAGACATCCGATAACTCTTAACTTCTCAACTCTACTATTTTCATTCTTACCCACTAACTTAGGCATTGGAGTGGCCGCATTGGATTAGCCTTGGTACTAAGTATTTGTCTTATTTGTATAGGATATTTTCAATTCCCAAAATTCACTAACAACATTTGGCACCATTTGTTTTTTCCTAAATACACTCACATGGCTAAAACAAGAGTATCTAAGAGTGCAGGTGTTAGCACTTTCTCCCAACACCTAGAGGAGAGAGTTGGCATATTGATGAGTAATGATTGGCTAAAGTCGAGCAACTTTACCTTGACTTAGCTAAAGAAAACCAAGAATTAAACAAAAAACATGAGCAAATCCTTAACCTCCTCCATAAGAATATCTACCCAAACCTGATCCAAAACAAAGACCAAGGCCATCATGATATTGAACATAACAATGACTCAATTTATTCACTCGAGTTATAGAAAAAGCAAGCTGAGAATATGATAGGACCTTTGGCTCTTACTTTTAAAAAGGATGACAAAGGCAAACAAACACAGTAGGTGCACCATGTAGGTCCTTCACATATCATTACCCCTACTACCCTAAGTAAGAAGTTCTAAATTAAAAAGAGTCTCTTTGTTCTAGAGATTTTGGAGAAAGTGATACCTCGACACATTAAGCTACCACAGTTTAAGACTTATGATGGAGCAAAGCACCCTGAAGACCACCTAGTGTATTACCGTACGTTGGCCAAGTTGCATGGTTTGAGTGATGCAATAGCCTATTAAGCTTTTCCTTCAACATTAAGGAATGAAACCAACACATGGTTTAAACATTTGAAACTAAATACCATTTCTTATTTTGATGAACTAGTAGAAGTGTTCCTTCAACACTTCCTTACAAGCAAACTTCCTATTAAGGATTCTTCAATCCTTAACACCATCAAACAAAAGTTTGACGACTCAATTAGGGATTACTTAGCCAGATTAATGGTTAAGATGGTTCAAATCCCAAAATTGGATATAATTGTTGCCCTCAACATCGTAATCGATGAAATCAAGCCCCATGGAGACTTTTTCAAGTCTTTCGTAAAGAACAAGCCAAAAACTTTCATTGAATTTAAGGCCTAAGCCACCTCATTAATCCATTAAGAAGACAACATAAAGGCACAACGAAAGGTCGATTAGAGTAAAGGAGATGGAAAGAATGATAAGCGAAAAAGTGCAAAGGATAAACTCGACATGGATGATGACTGCAGTTCGAATGTCGAAAGGAAGAGACTGAGGATCCCGACATACTCATCCCATATGCTTGTCAATCATCCAATTTCAGACATTTTAATGGAGGTACATAGGCAAAGAGGTGTCCTCTAGTGGCCAAAAAGAATTAGAGGGAATCCCTCATGGAGAAACTCCAACAAATACTATGATTTCCACCATGACAAGGGTCACAATACAAATGAGTGCATTCGAATTAAGAATGCAATTAAAGATGCGATTCAATGTAAGCACTTGCACAAGTTCTTAGCGCATGATGTTGAGAGTATTAAGGGCCCATCTTAGAGGAGACACGAGGAACAAGGGAATGACACATGGCCATTAGCAGTCGTAAGAAATGCAAGGGATGTGAATTCCAGTAGAGTACCAAATGGAGTGATTAACACCATTATCAACAGACCTACTATAGGCCAGTCGAGCTCGATTAACGCTAAGAATTACATTTTCAATATTCAAGGCAAAAAGGTCAAGATCGATAATACAATATCTTTCGATGAAGGAGATTTTGAGGGCATCCAAAGGTTGCACGATGATGTATTCATCATTAGTATGAGAGTCTCCAACTTCAAAGTCAAGAAGATTCTTATTGATATGGGAAGTTTAGCCAACATAATTTTTCAGCATGCCTTTGACCAAATGAGACCTAAGATCAAAACATAGCTACAATCTTACAAGTATGATCTCTATGCCTTCAACAATCAACCCGTCCAAATAGCTGGAGTCATTTCTTTACTGATGCAAATCAGGGATGATAAACATATTACAGAGGATAAAGTGGACTTTCTTGTCATCAAATGTTAGTCCCCATGCAACATGATAATAAGATGACCGTACCAACATCTATTCAACATTGTCCATTCAATTGCACATCTTAAAGCCAAGTTTCCTACTCTTATGGGGGTTAGCGTATGCAAAAGGGATCAACAATTGGCATGGTCTTTATACATAAGGTCCTTGAGACAAGAATAAGTATTTTAGGTTAAAACCTATCTGAAAGGCAAGTTAGTTGACATCAAGAATGCCGAGAGTGATACTGAGGATATTCCTTTTGGAGAGGACCGAAGGAAAACAATGAGAATCGAGAAACCCTTGTCAGCAAATACTCAACAAAGTTTAGTCAACTTCATGTAGGCCAACGCTAATGTTTTTGCGTAGTCTCCTTCAAACATGCCGAGTATACCTGGAGAAGCTATGGTATACAAGCTCCAGATTGATCCTAATGTAAAGGTAGTCCAATAAAAGAAGAAGCATTTTGCACCAAAGTGACAAGTAGCAATTGAGGAAGAAGTCCAAAAGTTATTAAAGGTAGGATTCATCCGGGAAGAGCCTTATCTGATTTGGCTAGCCAATTATGTGCTAGTCAAGAAGTCTAACGGTAAGTGGAGAATGTGTATAGACTTCACGGATCTTAATAAGGCCTATCCCAAGGACTTTTTACTACTGCCAAAAATTGATTAGATGGTAGATGCAATAACTGGACACACGTTACTTTCCTTTATGTATGCTTTCTCTAGTTACAACCAAATCAAGATGAACAAGGAGGATGAAATCCATACATCTTTTGCTACCAATTTTGGAACATGTTGTTACATGGTGATGCCCTTTAGGCTGAAGAATGCTGGTCCAATATATTAGAGACTTGTTACTCGGATGTTCAAACCCTAGATTCACAGAAGTGTTGAAGTATATGTTGACTACATGATTGTGAAGAACGTGAAGGAAGATCAGCATCTTGCCAACCTAGAGGAGAAATTTGCTACATTGAAGAGATACAATATGAAACACAATCTACAAAAATGTGTCTTTGGAGCAATATCAAGAAACTTTTTAGGTTATATGGTTACTTGGCATGGCATTAAGGCCAACCCGAGAAAGATTGAAGCCATAAGGAACATGAAATCACCTTTCATGGTCAAAGAAGTGTAGGAACTCACTGGGCGAATTGCTACCCTCAATAGATTTGTGTCAAGAAGTGCAGATAGGTGCATAGAATTCTTTAAAATTTTGAAGAATCTAAAAGAATTTAATTAGACTGACAATTGTGAAAGAGCTTTTAACGAGTTAAAGGAATTTCTTGTGTTGCCCCCAATACTCTCTACACCCATTCTTGGAGAAAATTAATATTTGTACCTATTAGTCAACTGCCGAGCTCTTTCCTCTATACTAATCCAAATTGATGGCAAAGAGCATCAACCCGTTTATTATGTGAGTCATGTTTTATAGGGGCCAGAGTTTTGATATGCAAAGATTGAAAAATTTGTATTAGTAGTAGTTCTCTCGGCAAGAAAGTTAAAGCCATATTTTGAAGCTCACCAGATCACTATTCCTACTTATCAGGCTTTGTGGCAAGCATTACAATGACCTAATTCTTCAAGGAGGATGATGAAGTATGCTCTAGAGCTCAGTGCTTATGGTGTATAATATAAACTTGTAACGGCATTAAAGGCTCAAGTACCAGCAGATTTTGTAGCTAAATTCACTGGTGAGAAAGATTGTGTGAAGGTTGCCAAGAAATCTATCTAGTTCCTTTATGTAGATGGTTCTTCGATGCGAGAAGGAAGTGGCGTAGGCCCGGTTCTTCAAGGGCCCCATAATGTTAAGTTCATTACACACTAAAATTCAGATTCCCAACCAGCAATAACGAAGCAAAGTACAAGCTCTAATTGTCAGACTGAAACTGGCAAAAGAAATTTGCACCGAGAAACTCGAAGTGTTCTTTGATTCCCAATTGGTGGTGAATTAGGTCACGGGAGGTTCTATAACAAGGGAAGAAGAAATGAGTAAGTACCTACCAGTGGTACGAATGCTCATAGAAGAATTCCAATTTTTCTCCATCTACAAAATTCCAAGAAGCAAGAATATTGCGACCAATAAGTTATTAAAGTTAGCCAGTATGGCATCCCCTAAATTGAACGAGAAAATTTTCATTGTGTTCCTTCCATAGAAAAGTTTATCCACTCTGTTGCAAAGTTGTGAGTTAGCTCTTAACACAAGAGAAGAATCATGGATAGATCCTCTAGTAGATTATCTAAAAGATGGTACTTTCCCTAACGACAAGAAAGGAGTACAAAGATTGGCATACCATGCCGCCACCTACATGTTAATTGATGGTTGATTGTATAAATACAACATGTCACGACCCTTTCTTCAATGCCTTCCTTCGAGAGATGCCTAGAAGGTGCTGTCCGAGCTACATGATGGCATATGTAGTAACTATGTAAAAATGCAGACACTGTATGTCCAAGTACTACGACTTAGCTATTACTAGCTGACTATGAGAGAAGATTCAAAGGAAGTTGTCCAGTATTATCCTTAGTGTTAAAAGAACGAGTCACCAAGTCATGTGCTTGCAACTGAGTTATGTAGTGGTCCTTCGCCCAATAAAGGCTAGATATTCTTGGACCATTTTCGAAGTTTATTGCCCAACAAGAATTCTTCATTGTTGTTGTAGATTACTTTACCAAATGGGTAGATACAAAGGCAATGGCGAAGATCACTAAGTAGAAAATGGAAGCGTTCGTCTTCAACTCCATCATATTAAGATTCGGAGTTCCTTACATGATAATTACAGATAATGGCCCGCAGTTTGACAACAATAAGTTTCAAGCATTTTGTGAGAAGTATGACATTCGCCTTAACTATATGTCTCTAGCACACACTCAAAAGAATGGACAAGTTGATGCTGTAAATAAGATCATATTAAATGGCCTAAGATGGAAAGTAGATCAAGTCAGGGGGAAATGGGCTAATGAACTACCAAATATTTTATGGGGCTACTGAACCACCTACAAAACTGTGACTGGGGAAACTTCCTTTAAGTTAGCATACGACATAGAAGACATGTTGTTAATTGAATTGGATATGCCAAATTTGTGGACTCAAAATTTCGTTGCTAGGGTTAATGAAGTTGGACTAACAATAAATTTAGACACTATTAATGAAATTCGGGATATTACAAGAGCTAGGATCATAGCATACCAGTATAGAGCGACAAGGTATTACAAGTAGAAAGTGAAGCACAAAATTTTTCAACCTAGGGATCTAGTTTGCTGAAAGATGAAAGCTACTGGTGTGCGAGTAAATCAAGGGAAGTTCGATGTGAACTAGGAGGATCTTATCAGGATTTGGGAAGTTGTTAGTGAGTGGGTCTATCAACTAGAGTGGTTGGATGGATCCATCATCCCGCAAGTGCAGAACACTGAGAATTTGAAATTATACTCCAATTGATAGCTTTACTTATTTATAAGGCAATAGTTGACAAGCTTGTAAGACTATGTTACTTTTTATTTATGAGAATTATGTTTGAAGTTTCATGTTTCTTATTCTTCTTGTTAACGACGAGTTAATAAGTTCTAGTTTATCATGGCTAACAAATAGCATAAATTAATCTTACAGCCGAGTAATGCAGCTAGTCTATGCCTCAAACGGCTAATGGACAATATCTATAAAGATGCACGAATTGGACATGTGAAATAAAACATGCTAAGAATTAATTGGGTGTGTAAAATAAAATATGCCAAGAAATGATTAGGCGTATGAAATAAAACAAGTCGAGAAATTAGTTAGGCATGTGAAATAAAATATGCCGAGAATTAATTAGATGTGTGAAATAAAACATGCTAAGAAATAATTAAGCATGTGAAATAAAACATGCCGAAAATTAGTTGGGCATATGAAATAAAACATACCGAGAATTAATTGGGCATGTGAAATAAAACATGCTAAGAAATAATTGGGCGTATGAAATAAAACATGTTGAAAATTAATTGGGCGTGTGAAATAAAATATATCGAAAATTAGTTAGGTGTGTGAAATAAAACATGTTGAGAATTAGTTGAGCGTATAAAATAAAATACTTTGAGAATTGATTAGGTATATAAAATAAAACATATCGAAAGATAATTTGCATGAGTTGAAACATACTGACAAATAAGGACATGTGAAATAGAATACGGGGAACTTTTGGTGTGTGAACTAAAATGTACGGAAAATAGTCATATGAAGGATATTTCATTCAACCAATGCAGCTACAAATGTATGACCTAACAATTTGTTCAAATAATTACATGAAAGGATGCAAGATATTAAGAATACAAAAAAATCCTTTGGCCTATTATCGGAATTAGTAGAAGTAATTCATGAACAGGAGGTTAGGGCTTTCTTCGAGCAAGCTACTTTCTTAGTACATGAGTTCTTGTCTTCCCCTGGATCCTCAGCATAAGCTTCGCTATAACCCTTATTGGCAATCTTTGTACCTACCTCATCTTCACCGTCTTCGTTGGCACTACTGACTTTATCATTGATGTTGGCAAAGTCAAGGCATGAGAGAGCATAATTAGGGTGAAGCTTCAGGATCTCCTCTCTTGTCGTTTAAACCCCCTCCAATAACTTCTTACATAGAAGCCTCTTATACTATCGATTATGAGTAACTATATCAAGAGCCTCTTCAACCAATGGACCTCTCCTTACTATTTCCTCCAATTTGGTTACACGACTTTATAAGTTCGAGTTGTTATTCTCTAATTCTTTAATTTGCATTCTTAGCTTGTTTTCCTCATCACTCATAGCGTAAAGAGTTCAGCCAAGGCCCCAACACTCTTCTTTCTTCTTCTACAACTCTTCCTTTAGGCCTTCAGACTCTTTGTACTGCTCTTTTATTTTGGTCTTCAAGCTTGAGACTTCATCGGCAGCAAGGGTATATGCCAACTTCTCAGCAGCAAGGTCTTCTTAGAGCTTTCTTACTTCCATCTCAACCCTTATCCTCGCATTCTCGACAACAGCAGTTTAGGCTTTTAATGCATTGTATGCATCCTCTATTCTCTACAATAATTTTATTTAACACAATCAGGAATGATTCGACATAACACGAATTTAACCAAGGATATTACCTTCTTTGCCTCTATGTTGACTTCATCCAAAGCCATTAGAATATGGCTCCTCATCTAGAAAAGGAAATGTATTAGTAACCCAAATGAATTCGACAATTAAAAGTAATAGTTATGGATACTCACATCATACAATTTAATCGCGATATGGGTCTTATTGCAACCGCCAACCTTATCAACATCCTTCTTCACAAAATATTTGTCCTTAAGAAGTATAACTCCTTCCATTAAAGCTAAGGACTTTGTCCTCTTAGCTAGGGCTAAGTTAGTGTCCAAAATTGTGTAGCTTTAGCATAGGACGTAGTACTTGCCAGCCTCTTTATTGGGGATGAATTTAGCACTGCTGATGCCGAGTGCTTTACTTTGTATTACATCCTTCATCCTCTCATCCGAGTCTTTGGACCTTTTAGCAGTAGGTTGGTTAACGAGTTCTTTCCCCGGTCTTTTATTGTTGCTCAATGCCACCTTTACTATCAGGGATGACCCTTCAATAGTAGTGACATTAGCCTTACTTTGGGGTTGAATCTCTCGAACCTCCTCTCTTGGCTCTACAGCAAGTGGAACATCTTCAACATTCTTGATAAGGGGAATCTCCTATGGAGCAATTTTAGTTTTAGTCGTAAGATCCTTCTTCCCCTTCTTCTGCTTCTCTACTAGCTAAGAAGGTTTCTATTGCACTACAAGCTACTTGGTTTTGTCTTTGGCTACCTTTTTCACCACTGTTGGTCGAATTGTAGATGTAGTGGCCATACGCTTGTCAGTCTTTGATTTTTTTGCCTTTGCTTGGGCTAGTAGCTTAGTAGGATTTACCTTACTAGTACACATAGCTGTGACATGAGCAAACAAGTTAATATCAACACAGGAAAATGATAAACTTACATTCTCTATGCCGAGCAAGGCTCAAAGGCGACAACTCGTCTCCTCAGTCGCGAAAATGACTTTCCTCTTGTGGTTATACTTAGTATAGTGGTAACTCATTAGCATATCTTCTTTTAAAAAAAAAAATTGGGTCTCCGATTACGTAACGCCATATAATTCTCTTAGCATCCTAGAAGAACATTTTATTCTTCTTCCTTTCTTAAATTTTCTTTGCCGGTTCTGCATTGTTTGCAATCAGATCAATATCTTTAGTATGAATTGGCTCTATCCATTAGGTCTAGAAGTCTAACTCTTCATCAGATACTATTGACACGAATTTATCATGCCACTTATGAATCTTAGACTCTAACCCATCCATGAACTTCCGCTCATGCCTTATAGCGACAAACACCCGTTAAGCTGCTTCCTAATCGTAAATAAAAATCGAAATTCTCAAACTATCTCAAAAGTCGCTAGAAGCCGGTATGTGTTGGGTGAGAACATACTTAGCGCGACTTTGAAGTAGTTGAAAAAGCCCTTAACAAAAGCCAAGAAAGGGAAGCGCAACCCAAAATCTAAATGTTTCATGTATATATGGAACTCGCGCTCTCTTGGGAAACATATCCTCTCCTCCTCTCTTGGCTTCTTCAGATTCTATGTTCTAGGAAGGTCTTGCTAGTACTGATTGTACTTCGTGACAAGAACTCTATTAGCGGAATTGGTGGTTTTGTCTGGAGAGTCGTAGAAGTAAGCTATGGTGTTGTAAAAATACCTTGTTAAGGATCGACCTTCTATGTCCTTAGGATAATTATCTATAGCAAGCTTGTTGATTATATTGAGTTTATCCTACCTTACCTTAATGCTGTCATCAAAGCTACTAGAAGAGCATATCGCTTTGCTCCTTCTTTGGGGGGGGGGGGGGGGGGGGGGGG